>JAVQIZ010026989.1:0-19758 GCA_036023535.2 Galaxias brevipinnis | reverse complement strand
TTCTAACACACCTGGTGTAATTAGTCTCACACTGCAAGACCTTGACTAATTGCACCAGGTGTGCTGGCACTAGGGAAGATCCAATTCCTGGCATGGCTGCTGGTCCTTGAGGACTGGGTTGGGGACCACTGAGTTAGACTGTTATACGCTATCAAGAAATTACCACATTTCAGTCATTATTAAAAAGGTTTTTATTCTTCATTGACATTTGAAGAAAAACTTGAAATCAAATGTTCAGTGTATCTTGCGTGAGCCTTGTTTATAGAATAAGTGTTTTCAGCATATTTAATTTATTCTACAAATAAATAAATATATTTTGGCAGTTGTTCTTCATGCCCCACTTGTAAATAAATCCACAGGCCTCCACTGAATTTAATATTTCAGAAAATACAGGATACGGTGTTATAATATTCACTATGACATAATACAAGAGGAGCTCTTTAAAGAGCCGCTATGTAAACTTTTTGAAGTGGGCATCTTTCTCACATTTCTCACGTTCTGTTGAATTGAGCCCACGACACTTCTAGAAGCCTCAACAGTGAGGTTCGATGTCTGACAGCCATCCGCTCTTGGCACAGCCAGATAAGCAAAATGGGAAAAATTGGACTTCATGAAGCAGTGTGATATCTCTACTCTCTTTGTGCAGAGTCTTGAAGGCAGCTCTGCAGGTACTATCTTCACTTTGACATAAAATCTTTCCCTACTCTATTCGTAAAGGGATAGTTTTCTCAGCTGCTAAAACATTATATGTTATTGTTTATGCTGAATGCAGTAAGTATATGGAACAAGTCTGAGTAGACATATTAATGCAAGTGAAATTCACATATTTATCCAACCACCGGCATTTAAATGGTTAATTCACTGTACACCAAAATACCCATAGTGCCCTCTTTGCACAAGCCAACCCCAGAACCAGAAAAGGCCCAATGGCAAAATGGCTGCTATGGCATCGTACAGGTGGGTGCTACACATTGGCAACCAACCGTTGGAAAGCCAAAATCCAGCCTGATCAAAGTCTTTTTAGCCACGATCCATGCGTCCCAGGGACGTCGTCCGTTCACTTGGTTGAATATAATTAAAATCTGGTACGTTACATTTCATCTTTGTGAGCATAAATTAACTTGTAGCAAAGCCACCAATTAATATGCCTTTTCACTTTTATTAGGCTCCTAGTCCAGGGATGTGAACATTGATTAAGGTTGACGAGATTCGTCTGGCTGTGAAAAATGGGAATAAAACCTTGCCAGGTTCTGCCAGCACTCGTCCTATTTGTTCATGATTTGTTTAAATACATTTTATGACTGTCAAAATCCCAACCGCCACCCAGCAACTATTATGAATGGATGTGAACATTGATTATGAATGGATGTGAACATCGATTATGAATGGGGGAAAATGAGGGCTCTCCTCTGAATGTTTATTCCTTTGTCTTCCCAAATTGCAAAAATTGCTGTAGTTTTAGACTTTGTCTGCACTAAGGGTGTTGAGTTACAAAAGCATGTCAATCAAGGAGTCAATGAAGTTCTGGTGTTCTGCATTCTAGTAGGTTATGAGAATTTGCAGAATCACAAAATAATGTGATGCTCATAATTAACTCCTTCGAAACAATGCAGATTACCTCAGTATATACAGAAGCAGCAAGGTGCACAGAAGCCAAACAGGATTACCAGATTAACTGGTAATCCTGATCAGATCTATACAAGCCAGCAGTGGTGGACAGTAAGGAAGTACATGTACTTTTTTTTACTGCACTTGAGTACCCTTTTCGGATATCTGTACTTTCCTCAAGTGTGTCCATTTTGGGAGACTTTCACACCACTACATTTTAAACTAACATATCCTATTTTTGTGCAATATCTGTTGTTACTCTTTACCTTGATGTGGAGAAAATGGATTGCCTAAAAGATCCTACAGAATAAAACCACACATTTACATACCGAAGCCTACCAATCAGAGCACCGCACGTTTTAATTGGCTCTCATTTTCAACTGACATTTGTTTGAACCATAGATGTTGGCTAGCTAGATAGAAAGCCTGATAACCTGCACTTTTTTCTACCAGTCGGCTGCATCCTATGCCCCTTTCTTCACCTGAACCCCAATCTTCAGTAAGAAAACAATGCAGAGACAAAACTAGAGGGTGGACATTTTGATATACAATGGCTAATGGGACACAACTAAGAGTTATGCTTACATACACAAACACATATAACTGAGTAACTTGAATTATTATTTAAAGGGCAACCTGTTTATAATGAATTAGTTTAAAGTTTGCCTACTGTATTTTTTATTGTGCTTGTCATGTCATCGACCCCTGACAAACACAACCATGCTAAATAATAGATATCAAAGGTAAAAAGTACTCAGTGTTTTTGACAGCAGGTGCTTTTGTACTTTGGTTCAAGTTATAGTGAAGTAACGTTTCCTGTTGGGTTAGGAGTGCCAGCAGGAATAGAATAGGGAAAGATAGTAAACCAAAGTGTCCTGCTGGGTTAGGAGTGCCAGCAAGAATAGATTGTGGAAAGATAGCAAACCAAAGTTTCCTGCTGGGTTAGCAGTGCCAGCAGGAAAAGAATAGGGAAAGATAGCAAACCAAAGTTTCATGCTGGGTTAGGAGTGCCAGCAGGAATAGAATAGGGCATGGCCGCCGCCATCAGTACTGCCAGTATTGCCATGGCAATACAACTTCTCAAACAAGCATTGCCTGGCAATACTACTTTTTCGCAGACCAGTGTTTATTTCATGTGGAAGGCCTCAGCAACATGTAATAAAAACCAAACTTTATGTGTGAATAATCTGATTGCATCTGATAGCGCTATATGAACACATTCAAACTTTATTGATAGACATGATACGGCGGTGGGGCGCGTGCACTTTGTTTTAATAGTTGCATTGTTCCTCTAGTCTTCAGCCAGGCCGCTACGACCAGAGACAGCGGGAAACAGCTCGAGGGAGATAAAGTGACATGACGGTCGTGACATGTATGTAAATTTTGGATTTGCTGAGCCTATACAGGGCGGATAACTATTCGAAACACCAGTTTACCATAAACATTAATCATGCTATTTATTAATGAATCAAAATGCTGCTATTGTGTCCGATGTTGATGATGACACGTTTCTAATTTTTACAATCTCCATATGCAACTGAACTTCTGCTGGAAAGACAGAAGGAAATAGAGAGATGAAAATCGCAGCTGGTACTGAGTGAAAAAAGATGAGGAGACTGAGAGCAGGTTCTTCCAAGAAGAGAGAGACAAGAGAAGATAGCTAGAGAAAGGGAAGAAATAATAAAGTGAAGGAATAGACTAAACAATAGAAATGCGTTTTTGAACACTTTTCAGGCCAGCCCTGAAAGATAGCCAAACCTGAAAGATACTCTGCTCAATTTGTTTAATGGTGAGAGGGATTTCAATTCAATGAAAAACTGAACAGAAGAGCAATTTCACATATTTGTGACGTATCTTGTGTAAATGAAAATTAGACTAGAATAATGTGTTGGCAGTGGCACTGACAAAGTCTGACATGATTTCCTAAGTGATTTTTGTTACTCAAAATGCATTCAAATGCATAGATTTATACTATAGTCTTACTGAAATTCTTGAACAAGGGCTCATGACCTCAGTATTTCCAAAATCCTGTCTATGGCCTTGAATGTACATGCATATTGATGAATTTCAACATTGTAATTAATACCTTTGTACATTAATGGAGTTTGTATGTGTTCAGACAAGTGCATGACTGCAGCTGTCAGCTGTTGATGAGACTTAATTCATAATGTAAACAAATAGATATTATAATTGTCTTGGGAGTTCATGCTTCTTGGCCACTGCCCAGTGCGATTATTCATAATTACATTCATACATTGTTAGTTCTTCATAAATATTTCACATCTTGACATACAATAACAGTACAGTACAAAATAGGTAGCTTTATCTAATGCATACACCATATTATAGTGATTAGCGAGAAATTTGACAATACTACTTTTACAGTAGTGATGGCACTTCTGGAATAGGGAAAGTTAGCAAACCAAAGTTTCCTGATGGGTTAGGAGTGCCAGCAGGAATAGAATATGGGAAGATGGTTGTTCTAAGGACAAAATTAATGGTAAGCTTTCCTGCATGAACAGGATTATACAAAGTAGGAATATTCGATGAAGTGTAATGAATGAATTTTCCATGAATTTTTCATTTAAATATGTGTCCTCGTGAGAGCAGATATAGCGGTGTGGCTCACACATTACTCACCTCTGAGATATTTGATGATGTGTAGACAGTAGTATAAAAACAAATAACAGTATATATAACAGGTAAACGTGTTTATAGAAGTATTGGGCAGTAACATGACAGTCAGCGTAGTCACTGGAGGAAAGTGTGTGGGAGTTGGGTGGTATCCTGAGGCGGCCGTATACCATGTATTTGAAATGTAATGACCATTTAGTTGGAAAATCAGGAAAGGAAATTGATGAAAGATAAGATCATCAAGATTTTTGCCCTCACAAGTGTTACAAACTATTATTTTTCGATTATACTTACTCAACTTACGCGATTAAGTAGTTACATTAATTGGGAAGATGTGTTGAGTATGATACTTTAACATTTATAAAAAAAATATTGAATTTGCTTTAAACGTTCGTATTCATTAACACTAAGAATAAAATAATAATTTAATTATAATGAATAAAATAATACAGTAAGTTTTAAACTTCTGAAAAACATTCTTTAAAAAAGCACACATTATAACAACACAATCTTAGTGAACACCTTTGTTAGGGTCCTTTCTTTAGGCTTCAAGTTAATTAATAGGATGTAGAAGTTGAAGTAAAAAATTTAAGGGTTAAAAAGAAATCACTTGAATCAACCCTCAATCATGAAAAACCTTTAGAGGGGTCTTTGAGAGTAAATTAACACAAAACAATCAGCACAGCTAGAAAGGTACATACAGCTACAGTAATATCAACGTAATTCACATGCTACCTTACCGAAAAAGTCGTCACGGACTTGGAGCAAGAAAGAAAAGAAAGATAGCACAAGTAAGGACAGAAGGGGCACAGACAAGAGAGACGAGAAAAGAGTAGGCTGACAAGTTAACCTCATTATCTAATTTGACATTTAAAAAACACTTGTGAGGAAAAAGCAGACGATATACTGACTGATATACTATGAAACTTGATCAGAAATGTATATGAAAAATTAAGCGAAATGTGTTGGATTTATTTATAAATTAGGATACATAAATACACCTTTACCTTACGTCCATGTCTCCCGGAGTTGTCCCGACTCGTCCAGATGGTTTTAACATCCATTTGGGCTGTTTTTGTGTAACTATATTTTGCCATTTAGCTTAAATGCTAATGATTTGACTGGATACCTATAGGGATTTCTTCAAATTACTTGCGCAAATTACCTCTAACCAAAAAGCCCTCACGCGAAGCTATCCACAACAGCCCAAATGTATGTAAAAACTACCAAGACGAGTCAGGACTACGACGGGAGACATTTAAAAATTGTTAAACTTCTAAAATAATGAACTATTCTATTATGGTCGTACTTTTGACTACTTTCAGTCATTTCATTTGACTCCTGAGAGGCATAGGTGAACATAATTTTACTGTTAATAATCAGATTACATATTTAAAATAACTTAGTTACTAAAAAGCCTGATTAGGGATTTCTAAGGGTTCAGAACAAAAACAATTGTGAAAAGTTATTCAGAATAAGCGAGAGGTATAATCCACATTTAATACCTACCTGAGAACTCGCCTAGCAGTTTTCACCAGAGCAGCATAAAAGGTCATGGAGGAAGAAAAAATAACAGTGAGAGGTCAAAGAGATTAGATAAAACATCCTGCTGCGTTTTTTGTATTATGCAGCATTCATGTGGTGTCAATTAGTTGCTGAAATTTAACATGAATGCCCCCTAAAGTCAGAACATCTCGGCAAGTCAGCGAACATCTTGGTTCACCTCTTGCCAACTGGACATCATGCGCAGAAACATGGCAGATGAAAGTTATTTCATTGGTTGGTAAGAAAGTTTTGATTAATTCACCTACTGCGTGCACATCTTTTGCTCACATTTAATTGGTAAGGAAATCGTTTTTTTACAGCTATCTACGTACTGTTTAATTGGAAAGCGATTCGCTCATATTAATATAAAAAAAAACGTGTATTCGGTAGAATGGGGTTACATATAATATTTATTGATTAATGCAGAAGGTGTTTCAAAAACAGTTTTAAATTACAATTGTTGTATCCTTACCGTGTAATATTTAGAACAGATTGGTTTATAAAATTCTACGTCATAATATAGTGCCGTAAAACAGTGGAGTGCTCTCTCCGAGTTGGGAGTGACTTGCTGCCCCAAGCGAGTTCAAGTATCTCGGGATCTTGTTCACGAGTGAGGGAAAAATGGAGCGTGAGGTTGACAGGTGGATTGGTGCAGCATCAGCAGTAATGCGGGTGTTGTACCGGACCGTCGTGGTGAAGAAGGAGCTGAGCCGAAAGGCGAAGCTCGCGATTTACCAGTCGGTCTACATTCCAACCCTCACCTATGGTCATGAGCTTTGGGTAGTGACCGAAAGAATGAGGTCGCGAGTACAAGCGACTGAAATGTGTTTCCTCCGTAGGGTGGCTGGGCTCAGCCTTAGGGATAGGGTAAAGAGCTCGGTCATCCGGAGGGAGCTCGGAGTAGAGCTGCTGCTCCTTCATGTCGAAAGGAGCCAGATGAGGTGGTTCGGGCATCTAATTAGGATGCATCCTGGGCATGCCCTACTGGTAGGAGTCCCTGGGGTAGACCCAGAACACTCTGGAGAGATTATGTATCTCACCAGGCCTGGAAACGCCTCGGGATCCTCCAGGAGGATCTGGAAAGCGTTGCTGGGGATAGGAACGTCTGGACTACTCTTCTTAGCCTGCTGCCACCACGACCCGGCCCCAGATAAGCGGCAGAAAATGGATGGATAATGTAGTGCATTCAAGAAGTATTCAGACCACTTGGTTTAGGGCAGAGGCATCATAACACTTTTACATAGACCAATCTACCAGTTGTCTGCCGGTTGCCTTGACGAGAGGCAAACTTTCAGTCACTGCAATGTAATGAGAAAAACCTGGTATGGATTTTCAGAGAGTTGGCTATTCTAACGCAATGAAAGTGGAGTGGATTCACAAGATTTATTTTATAATTTTTTTTGCCATACGTTTATTTGATTAATAATTTAATCTAACTAAAACCAATACATAGGCTTGATAAACCTTACAGTGAAGGTGCCAATAAATACCTAATAAATAAGGTTTAATGGTTATAGACGGGTGAGTAGACGTTATATTAATCGAGTACAAAACAAATCTTTAAAATAACTAACATTAATAATAACTTTTGATTTGTCGACTAATCGGAAAAAATGTATCGTTAGATTCATCGTTAGGTGCAGCCCTAATTAAAGTTTGAAAGTTTAATCGTGATATCATTTGTACTTTTTGAGTTCTGAAATACATGGTGGTCTATGGAGCATCATTGACTTCCATTCAAACTGTAGCTCAATGACTGTTAATGGTACACTTAAGATCAAGGTATCTAAATACTCAGTAGAGCATATGGATTAAAGTTGCAAAGTTCTATCTTGATACAATCTGTACCTTTGTAGTTCTGAAATGCACGATGGTCTATGGAGCATGATTGACTTCCATTCAAATTGTAGCTCAATGACTGTTAATGGTAGACTCAGTAATCAGTAAAGCATACTGAATAAACACGCAGTCTCACATTTTGACAGCATTTATCCTGTACTTACATACATACATACAAACTTACATACATACACACAAACATACGTACACATACATACTTATACATACATACATCATATATTTTAATATATATCATATTTATATATACAAAATATATATCATTATTTATATATACATATATATATTTTATGAGGTATAAAATGCATTATAGTATATGGGGCCTCAATGACTTCCAGTCTAATTGGTTTCATACATTTACATACTGTATATAAGGTTGCATTAAACATACAGAATACACGTTTTACAGTTCCAAATAGTTTACATTCATACAGTTTTAACTCAGTCAACGTTACTGGCATACAGCGCATGCTTCGGTGGGCACACACATTTTCTTCAGGAAATTTAATGACATCTAGTTTATTTTTACACTTTTTAGATAATATTATAGACAAGCTGAACAAAATTATTAATATGATGTATAATATAATTTCTACAAAACAATTGGGGAGGCACTGTCTCCCTTGCCTCCTCTGAGAAGCCTCCACTGATCTGTCTCTGTCTCTCTCGCGCTCTCTCGCTCTCTCATGGACCTTTTCCCATTTTGTTGTAGATTGTGCACTGGTCATTTTGTTGTAGATTGTGCAGTGGTCATTTTGTTATAGATTGTGCAATGGTCATTTTGGGACAATGTAAACTGCTTGTTCTCTGTGATATTTAAAGCTCTGGTAGTAGGGTTTACAAGATAGCCAAAACGCAAAGCAAACATAGACATCATTTATTTTAAAACAGGCTAAACCTAAAGGCTAAAAAGCAAACCTTTTGGAAATAGTCGTGGCAGGACTGATAATTTCTGACTCCCTATTAATTCACATTATTTTCGCAAAATCTCCTCACCAAGTATAAATCTTGGCTAAACTGTGGCTAAACGTCGAAATCATTACAAGGAAATCATTAGTGCTGACATACAGTATATCAGTTAATACAATACCTTTAAGTAAATGGAAAAACCACCATTTGGCTGTATTGAAGCATTTCCCAATAAACTGTTGATGTATGCAAGGTAATGCTCTAATTGCTAATACTTGAGTAATAGTTATCTAACCATACAATTAATTTGAGAACACTAAGATTATAATTATTTTTTTTATACAGGGTAACAGACTGACACTGTCTCTTTTCCATCAGTGCCTTGCTTAAAAGGCAAATAATGATGAATGTACTAAACCAACCCTAAATAAACTGAAACAACAAAACAGTAGTACGTCAAATAAATAAAGACAATAGTTATTAGTTACAATATTTAGATATAAAGAATACCTTTCTGTTTTCATATGCTTAAAGAAATTGTAACTTGCATATTTTCTGATGCACCGACCAAGACTATCTTTAGTTGGATTAATAATGTTTGGATGCAAATATCTGACTAATCTAATTAAAGCCAAATGTATGGAGAACAAAATAGGAGTTAAACTAAACTAAATGTCAATCATACAAACTACCAACTTACGCAACTTGTGTTCATACCTAGAAGCTCTGCTCCAGCATCCACATCTCCGATGATGTCAGACTTGGCATCTTTGATCTCATGGTAGAGTGAATCGGTGTTTATACCAAATGCCTCATTAACAATACCCTGGGAAGGACTAAAAACATATTCATTTACTTAACTTTAACCACACCTGCAAACAACTATTTCAGAAATATTTTTGAAAGCATCTTAGAGCAGAACATACGTGTAAGTGAACCATAAGCTCATTAAAGATACATTCACACTGCAAGTCTTAGTGCTCAATTCGGATTTATTGCTCAAATAATTTTTTTTTTTTAAGTGGCCAATATTTGATTCCAGTGCGAACTGGTCACGGTCCTAAACGAACCCGCATGTGCAAACAAACAATAACAAAGATGTCACATGCAGCACGCAACTCCCTCATTTGGTGCCACAGTGCCTGTCTTATGCACACTAATTAGGGACGGGCATTTTAGGCCATCACTATTTGAATATTAAATTTTTTTCCCAGTAATCCAGTAATTAACAGAAGAAAAAAATAGTATAGCGCACTCATAATGTAGCCTGAAGGACTTCCATGATCTGTCCTTTACTAAACAAATAAAATTTGTTTACCATCTATGTTTAAAAAAAAAAATAGGGAATGATAGCCATCCATTTGTTACATTTAAATGGCATTTTAGAAGGAAAAAAAAGTTTGCAAACAGCAAAAAGTGTAAGTAGCCTACTAGTGGGCTTGGATATCAACAGAACTCCACTTGCAGTGCACTGGCCTCAAATTACGCTTGATGATGCGCATATCTATACAATAGAACAAAATCCACAAAAACGTGTAAGTTAAAAATTTCTGGACGTTTCGTACTCTGATTCTCTTTGGATGTTGTCTTTGACCTCCGAGCAGAGAGTTGACGCTATAAAGCGCATGTGTTTGCGTCGGAGATTCGACGCACTACTATAGAGCGCTCCCGTGCCTGCAAGTTTAAGCTACGTGAATCAGAAAGAGGGAAAAACACAATGTATCTAATGTATTTCTAATGTATTTGTGTTTTTTCTTTCTAATTTTTATAGATTTTAGATGGCATTGGTATACACGTTTAATAAACAATATGTAATTAAAATAGCCAATGAATACAATGTTATTAACTTTTGGCAAAAAATATAAATAAATAGCTACAGCTACACTCGAATACCCACATCATTTCGAATTATTGAAAATTCCAATAACCGTGCCCCATCCTTCAAACTAATACCCCTAAACAACATTTGTTAGCTAACTCGCTGCATATGGACTTCGTATTACCCTGGACTGGGAAAACCAAGGAAACCACATGGATAATGCTTAGAGTAAAGTACTCCCTACACTACTGGTGTCAAAGAGGAAATATAGTTTCCTAATCCAACATGATGTGTTGTTCTACCTGTTTCGTCCTCCATAGGCGCGGGGGTGCACACGCATATCCAGTTCAGGAGTTGAATCTATGATCTCCTGGAACTCAGACCATTCATCACTGCTACCCATACCTGGTTCAAAATAAACATAAAACACCCATTTCAACAAAGAGCTTTTTTGTAATTCTGACCTTTGTTGACAGCTCCTCTAAAAATGTCAGCTCACCAATACTAACGTTCCTCGTTTCCTGCGACACTTGGACCTCCATGTTCCTGCTCAGCTGCTTCCCACTTTGCCTGCGGTTCCCAGCAGTCATCACATCAAACTGTGAAGTTGGAAGGAAACTTTCATTGAGGGGGGTGACTGTGGCTGATGGGACGGATGAGGTGGGTGTGTTGGACTTGCTTCCTGGACTACTAGGTGTTGCTGCCAGTGAGTCCGACTCAGAGCCATCCTCCTATACAAGAGGGAAAAGACAGGGATTTACTTCACTTTTTCTCAGACTGCATTATACTGTAGGTCTAAAGGGAGACTAATCAACATAGCTGAGGCCATATATTCAAATGCAACTAGGCTAAAGACATTCAAACTGTTTTTAGCAGCTACACTACACAGCAACTAAACAGGGCACTGCTGTAAAAAATAAATAATAAAACATTTATTTTCCATAACAGTTAATATCAAAATAATATCTAATAAAGAAATACATGTCAGTTTTTATTTTCTTGATTAATTTGTATTTGATTATTAACCGGTTTTCATTGGGTCAAAGGATTAAATACATTAAGTTGACTGTCTTTAAAATGTATGGAAGGTTCCAAAAATGTATGGAATTACTTTTGGAAGCTTCTGATGGGCCAAGGCTAGTTGGGAGCACATCTGTGTTTTAATAGGGAGGGCACCCATTAGGGCTACCCTTAAGAGTCAGTGCCTTTTTGCATTTGATACCCTGGGGAAAATCCAAGAGACTTAGCCAAGCCATCAGAAAAATAATTGTGGACCTCCACTATTTTGGTTCCTCCTTGGGAGAAATTTCCAAACTGGAATGAAGGTCCCACAAGTGTCCGTGCAAAACGTTGCACCGAGGTAAAACCTCCTTCAGGAACTTGTCACCAAGGGCTAAACAAACCTTGGTCTAAAAGGTTAAACTGAACCCAAAGACAACAACAAAAGACCTGGTGAAGGATTTGGAGGCACATGGTACCAATATAAACTGCTAAAAATATTAAGGGAACACTCAATCATCACAGTATATCACCCAGTCAAATAAACTTCTGGGATATCGACCTGTCCAGTTAGGAAGCATAATTGATTGTCAATCGAATTCACCCGTTTTGGTGCAAATGAAAGTGACAACAGGTCAGGAGAGGCAACAGCAAGACAACCCCCGAAAAAGGGAATGGTTTTGTGGGTGTTGGCTACAGACCATTTCTCTCTCCAGATCCTTCCTGATTGATTTTACATGAGGCGATGCCTGCAGCCCATTCAGGTTGCACGCATAGTCCAGCTCCTCCAGGATGACACATCCATATGTGCCGTCGCAAGAAGGTTTGCTGTATCTCCCAGCATAGTCTCCAGAATGTGGAGGAGATACCAAGAGACGGGCCAATACACGAGGAGAGTTGGACAGGACTGTAGATGTGCAACAACCCAGCAGCACAACCGGTATCTGCTCCTTTGAGCGAATAGGAGGAGGAACACTGCCAGAGCCCAACAAAATGATCTCCAGCAAGCTACTCTTGTGTATGTTTCTGACCAAACTGTAATTGAACCGACTCCATGAGGGTGGCATGAGGGCCTGACGTCCTCTAGTGGGACCTGAGCTCACAGCCCAGCACTGTGCAGCTCGATTGGTATTTGCCAGAGAACACCAGAATTGGCAGCTTCGCCATTGGCGCCCCGTTCTCTTCACAGATGAGAGCAGGTTCACAGTGAGCACATGTGACAGATGCGAAAGAATCTGGAGAGGCTGTGGCGAACGTTATGCTACCTGCAACATCATCCAGCACGACCGTTTTGGTGGTGGGTCTGGGGAGGCATATCCTTGGAGGGTCGCACAAACCTCTATATACTAGCTAATGGTACCCTGACTGCTCAGACCCATTGTAAGACCTTACGCTGGTGCAGTGGGCCCTGGGTTCCTCCTGGTGCAGGACAATGCCCGGCCTCATGTGGTCAGAGTTTGTAGGCAGTTCCTGGATGACGACGGCATTGATTACATTGACTGGCCCTCACGTTCCCCGGACCTGAATCCAATTGAGCACCTATGGGACGTTATGCTTCGGCGCATCCAACGCCGCCAAGTAGTGCCACAGACTGTCTAGGAGCTCACTAAAAAATGCACTAGGTTGTGGGGCTGTTTTGCCACAAATGAGCTGCTAATACTGAAGATATCTCTGGACATCGCTGGAAATCTGAAACTCGGCCGTAATTGGGTCTTCCAGCATTATTATTATTATTATTATTATAATTATCATTATTATTTTGAAATGAACTAATAGAAATTAAAGTAGACATCCTACTGACCTAACAAGAAATGTCTGGGATCAGGAAATACAGTATGTGGAGTTTGAATGTCTTAAAGGGGAATTTCACCCAAAAACAACAAATTCATTATTCTCCTCTTATTATAAATAACTGAACAAGTGAGAGGAGTTTCATAATGGTGTTCTATATTCCAAACACTGATAAAGCATGTTCTGAGAAAGCACACCCAATGACACAGGGTGTATTGTTTGGATTTTCAATCCTAAAAATGAATGTACCTTTACGGTTTTTCATTCCATGAAGAATCTGTACAATCACGATTGCTGTATAAACCTACATGGAAACAGATATGTTTGTCCTCTTCTTAAGGAGCCATTCGGCATGTTTCAACAATGTGTCTATTGTTCTCTACATTATAAGATAGATACGCTCCTCCCAACGGTTATTTTTCTAAAGGACTACAACAAGCAAGTGGGCTGTCCTTCATGTTCCGAAAACGTAGCTAACTAGCTAACTGTTTATTTACAACCTGATGGCAAAGCATGGTCCACCATTCGTTAGACACACCCCATTTCCTAGAGGGTGGTGATATAATTCTCAAGGATTTCTGGGTGTTGTGGTCCACTAGATTTGAACGCCAAGCTTGAAAAATGTTAACGTGTCCTTGAGCTTGAGATTATTTTGTTATTTAAGGCAGATATGTACTGTAATTAGCATTTGAAGTTAAATATTAAGTAAAAAGGTTTGGTGAAATTCCCCTTTAAGCCTGTGAGCATTTAAAAAGGATATAGTTAATATATGGCTTCATCTGTAGGTAGTTAGGTTTCTAATTTCACAAATTATGTGGGTTGTTTGTCCAGAAATTCTAAGCAAATTGTATAATATTTTTTTGCACAACAAAACACAAAGGCTACGGTCACACCACAGGCCTTGATGCTCAATTCGAATTTATGCTCAGATCCGATTTTTTTGTATACCTGCTCACATTATTCATTTTAAATGTGGCCAATATCAGATTCCGGTGTGGACTGGTCATGGTTCTGAACTGACCAGCATGCGCAAAAGAACAATAACAAAGAAGTCACACGCAGAACGCTAGATCGAGAGAGACGTAAAAGTTGCATGGATTCCGAATTGACTGTTCAGACCGAGGTTGCATTGCAAAAAATCTGACCTGTATCCGATTTAGTACCACATACAAAAGTGCCCCAAATCCGAGTTGAAAAGATCGGATTCCATGTGTCTGTTCACACTGTTATGAAAAAAACTGACCTGAGCAAAAAATCTGATTTGGGGCACTTTTGCCTGTGGTGTGACCGTAGCCTATGAGAACCAAGAACACTAAGAGTTGCAAGTGTTTTTGCGTGACCAACAGGTTAAAGAGGTGGGAAATGGTCTGCTCCACCAAATATCTGTTCCTGGCATTATCTTAGCCCCACTACACCTTCACGTACCATTCCCTCGCCACTGGGGTACAGGCTCAACGATGGCGGACGCTCTGCTTTGCTGCTAGCCGGAAAGACAAAGAAGGACAGAATGTGAGCGAGGAGTAATGTGAAAAATGTAACAATAAGATTCAGAACACAAGAAAATAGGCTACTTGTGCATCAGCTTTACAGGAACAGTTAAAAAAAACATCATGACCTGATTAATGTAACCCTGTGGAAATAGAGGCAACGCACTGTTAAAATTAAAAGACAACCCTCATTTTGTGCGATTGCTGACGTCTCTTTCAATCAGTAAAAGGTTTATTCACTTGTCAACTGTCATGGTAAGTATATATGTCATTGTAAGTGAACATCTGAGCAAAATGGCTTTATTTTGGAATTTCAACACAGAGTTGAAAATGGCATATAATCTGTCTTTATTTCCTATAGCTCAAATAACTAATGGATTAAATCGACAATTGGCAGCTTGGCCTTAATGAATACTCAAACATGTACTGTAGCTGAATATATATTCACTGAATCCTCCAACTTCACTGACTGTAGAAAACTAAACTAATGCAAAGCAGTTATAAGATAATTTTCTCTTGAATTGGATATGTTTAATCTAGGCCCTCTGCAAGTAATTGCTCAGTTCAAAATCAAAGAAAGACAGTAACTACTACAGATTGTACTATAGGTTTTTGATCATCATCTTCAAAACAGCCTTAAAGATCTTTTAAAAAAGTGCTTGGTGTGGAAAAAAAGTCTTCTTGCTGAAAGTAAATATTGTAACAACTGAACAACTAAGCAGACAAGTGAAAATGTGGGAACATTTCCTTTAAAGTTTGCTGTTAATGAATTACAGTACAGTACAGTGCTGTTAGTACATTACAGTAACAATACTGGTTCAAGATGTGTTAGGGTCCCCAAATATAATTATAATACTTACTGAACTTAGTGTAAAAAAAAAGAACAAAATATACATATAATAATTAAAAAAGGTAAAGGCAAAACCAAACCGAAAGTGTTGTTAAATTGTTCAAATATAGAAACAATTATCAAAACCATTTAACAGACAGGGTTGCAGTGGATTTACCTTTTACTCCAGGCGTGGCGTTGACTGTGAACACAATGACAGATTAATAGAATAGACAAAAAAACGAGGAGAAGACAGGTGTGTTAACTCCAGACCTCAAGAAATCAGGCATACATGGATAGAATAAAAAAAAAATATATATAAAGGCCATAAAGATAGGAAATCAGCATTTATTTATTTTCATTATTTATATTTAATCTTCAAAAACTAGGGCAAAGCTTAAATACAAAACGAGAACAAACCAAGAACCAATTAACACAGATTAACCTACACGAGATTATTTGGAGCAGGTGCAAACAATCAACCAAAACGGTCCTAGAGTCCAGACCGTGACAGAGCGCCCCCCTTAAAGTGCGGCTCCTGAAGCGCAATAACCCCCCCCCCAAAAAAAAACAAACACAAATGGATGGAAGGAGCTGGTGCCAGTTCTGAAGCCGGACTCAGAAGCAGTGAGACCAACCAATGTTAATTTTGTATTGGTTGGTGTAAGAATTAGAAGTTATGAAACTGGAGAAATGGCTGTAAATAGTCATGTTTATTCAAGCACAAAGACAAATAAATGTCTGAGGCGTCTGGTGACGACCCCAAGCAACAGCACAATCTTGTACTCGTCTCTCATGATAGCGCAGAGGTTTTCGGAAAAGTTTGCAGCCCTGGCAATAATCAAATTCAATATAGGCCTATAATATAAACAAATAAAAACAAACTTGCTCTAGGCCAATACACAAATGAATACTAGAAAGACCTAAAAAGGCCTATGAGGTTTTCAGTGATCCTTATGAAAACTTTATCAATGAGCTAGATTTGACACATTGCGCCATTTGAGTGCCTTGACACGACTACCGCTGCGGTGCACATGCACTGTTAGTTTGAACTTTCCTCTTGTCTCAGTTTGCTACGACCAGAGACAGCGGAAAATAGCTCTGATGACGACAAAGAGACGTGGCCAATAGTCTAGCTAGACTTCACGTTCTTATTCTTTTCCAGAGCCGCCAAATAATGCGCAAGACTCGCGCAAATTACCCTTTTCAAATGCTCTCATGCCACACCACGTAGCCAATTTCTTACAATGCATTTACACATTTGCTTTTGGAAAGGGCAAACTGCTATTGCAGACCGCTGAAAAAACTATAAAATGCAGCTTTGCATGCTGCCTGCCCTTGCGGAATCTGAAGCAAAAAAAAAAATCGGATAGTGCTCTATTTTTATTACTTCTGCAAAGCAGCAAGTCACTCAGCGCAAAGCGGCTATCCAATTTGAGAAAGTTTTTATTTCTATGTTCATTTTATTACATTTTATGATCAGGGGTAAGGATTAGAAGTTATGAAATTGGTGAAATGGCTGAAATTGGTGAAATCGGTGAAATCTTCAAGTACAAAAACAAATAAATGTCCGCCATGTGTGGTGACGACCAGAGCTTCAAAACGAATTGCGCGCGCACAACTAGAATCATCTTTCAGGCAAAGGTTTTCAGAAAAGTTGGCAGCACTGAATTGTTGCTCAGGAAAGACAATAGTAATACATTGTATGTTTGTTTAATCATTCTCGCTAAACATCTGAATGAGAAAACAAGGCTGCTGTCGGTCTTTGTTTTCTGTGTCATTTTCAGGATTGCAATACACGCACAAGAAGCTGTTAAAATAAATGGTGTTGGAAGTACATTTTAGGTTCAATGTAAATCAATTGTATGTAATAGAGGCCCAATCGTGCATAACTGTATCCATCTTATTGTAAAAAACTTGTCAAAAGTGTACATCATACTATTGTTGAATTTCGTTTGTACATAAATTGACTTTGCATGTGTTCAAACAAGTAATTGACTGTGAAGCTGTCAACTGCTGCTGAGACCTAATTCATAATGTAAACAGAGATATTATAATTGTCTTAACGGGGGTTCATGCTTCTTGACCACCCTATTGTCACGGCCCTGAGAGGACGTAACGTTCGCCTAACTGAAAAGGGATTATTGGTTACACCTGTCCCTTATAATTACATTGTTAGTTGAAATATTTCACATTAAAACATAATGTCCCCACAGTTCAAAACTGGTAGCTTTATGATTCCTTTATCTAATACATAGGCCTACACCACATTGTGTTTGGAGAGAAAATTTGGCAATACTACTTTTACAGTGGTGATGGCACCTCTGATATTATGACTATATATTATGACTTTCATAAGATCAGACACAATTTTAGGAGCCATTAATGCAGAAAAACTGGTAATTCAGAAGGGTTCACAACCCTCTATGCAACTGTATGTGTCATCTTTTATTAATGCCTTTGTTTAACTTGTATTACTCTCTGCTTAAAGCTGACTTTTTATGACTTATATACTGATCTTATCCATTATGTGTATGCTTCTAAATCCCCCTTGTGTTTACAGGTTTTCAGTGTATGTGAGAGTTGAGAAGGTTTCAACTATGTATGCAAGAGGTTTTCAGTAGTATCTGTAAGCAGTGAGTTTTCAGTAGTGTATGTGAGAGTTTTTCAGTAGTGTGTGGGAGAGGGTTTCAGTAGTGAGTGTGTGTGAGGTTTAGTTTTCAGTAGTTTGTGTGGGAGGGTTCCAGTGGTGCGTAAGATATTTTCAGTTGTATGTGTGAGAGGTTTAATTTTCAGTAGTGTTTATGAGAGGGTTTCAACTGTTTATAAGAGAGTTTCAGTAGTTTATATGAGAGGTTTTCAGTAGTGCGTGTGAGAGGTGTCATTTTCAGTAGTGTATGTGAGAGAGTTTCAGTAGTATGAGAGGTTTTCAGTAGTGTGTGTGAGAGGTAAGTTTGAATTATGGCAGATTCCAACAGCTGCGCAATTTATAATATGTTAGAGGTGTCCATAGGTTCCATTTGTCCACTGTCCATCTCAAGGGTCAAAGTGTCAGATTCTTTATTCTAATCACAGTTGCCAACTTGTCAGAAAGCCTGTGCGTGTGAGACGAGCACAGTTGTGTGCACGCGCACTCTGCGGCGGCAATTCATTTTGTAGCTTGAATACATCCACTCAAACAACTTTCACAAATGTTCATTTTGGATTGCCACTTTGCTCTGACCGGCTTGCCGCTTTGCACAAGTGAAAAAAAAAAGAGTACTGTCTAATTTTTTTTTAGCACTGTCCAAAGTTCTGGTGGTGCATTTAGTTTGCCAAAAGATTATGTTTGGAATTTTGCACATCGTCTTTAGGACACTGAAGGTGGTATGGGTTGGTAGGTGTGCAACCTCCTCCATTTGCAGAGTTCTATTACCATTCCAACCAAATTTCTGTATATTTCTTCTCATTCTATTCTTTCTTTTTCTTTTCTTTTTTATGCTATTTTTAAATTTCTTTCTTTTTTTTTTCTTAATGTTCTTTATTTCTGTCATTTTGTTATACATGCAAGCCTACATATCACTGCATGCAGTTATATTGTATAACTTGTTTTTGTTATAGCAAATAAATTTTTTTATGTGTTGGAATTAGTTATCCACTGACTGACAGATCATGTTATTGTAATTCAATAAACCATTAATTAATTGTTTATGACTGTCTTGGTGTCTTGTAAAGTTCTGATCCAGGAGAACGTAGACAGCTAGTGACAATATAGATGGGAGTCTCACTTTTGATAGAGTACAGTACATAAAACAGCCCTGTGGGGTGGTATACTTGGCATTCAGCTCGTATCTTTCCATAATGATATACTATTAATGTGACCTGTAAGGAGCAACAGAACATATTAGGAAAAAACTAGATAAACATAAAGCATACAATTTGACATTTGACTCACTGTTTAAAATCACTTGGGTACTTTTGGGTTGTTTTGGGTATCTGTATCGTCATGTTTTGGGTACTTTTGGGTATCTGCACTGGCATGTTTTGGGTACTTTTGGGTTGTTTTGGGTACTTTTGGGTTGTTTTGGGTATCTGTAGCGGCATGTTTTGGGTACTTTTGAGTTGTTTTGGGTATCTGTACTGTGTTGTTTTGGGTACTTTTGGGGATCTGTACTGGCATGTTTTGGGTACTTTTGGGTTGATTTGGGTATCTGTACTGGCATGTTTTGGGTACTTTTGGGATATTTTGGTTATCTGCACTGTGTTGTTTTGGGTACTTTCGGGTATCTGTACTGTGTTGT
>JAVQIZ010026985.1:0-12361 GCA_036023535.2 Galaxias brevipinnis | reverse complement strand
GTATATATATATATATATATATATATATATATATATATATATATATACATATTTTAAAACTTGTCACAACAACCTTCAATGCGAATGGTGGAGACGTTTCATAAATCTTTAAACTTAATGCATACTGAATAATGCATGATAAAAGCATTTTAGTTACATTGTGGTTACATTGTACGGTATACATTATCCTTTTTTTGTTAAATGTTCTGTTGTGAAGTTTCACAGTGATCTCAGAATGACAAAGTGAATTACTACCCAACACCCTGCACATAATCGTTTTTCTTTTGTAGGAAGCAGGGGGATGAAGTTGTGACAGATGGACCTATTGTGTCACAATTTCGTCTACCTTCCAAATGCTCACAGTACTTAGTTCGCAGACCTGTTTCCATTCAACAGTGTTACATTTCACAACACAAGCTCCAAACGTTTGTGCTGGGGAATGTCTCAGGACTCCAGACGTTTTTTCTAAGACAAATCCCAATGTGCAAACTCTTATTTTCCACAGTGGTTGACATCGTCAGAACAAGTGAATCTCCGTCACCGGAAGATTACTTTGAGGGATTTTTCAAGGTCGGGACACAGCAGTTGGCCCACTATGCAGGAACTTAGCTCCAGTGGTAGCCAAATCAAAATGCTGCACCTGGTGCTTCATTAGCTGTTCCTCTTTGTCTACTAGTTCTCTGTTGGCATGTGCATGCCAGGAATGTCAAAATGCATTACAAATTGTCAAGGCTGCACTGATGCTGATAATGGCACAGGAGCCAGACACACATGCCTGCTCTGAAGCAAAGTTTTTGGAAGAAGAACAATGTTGCAAGACTCTCAATAACAATGCAATGCATATTTACCATGACTTAAAGCAGCTTGGATATGTCTGCTAGTCTTTTGTGCAAGCATTGTTTTGTGGTGCCTTAGGTAAATTCCACCTTACTTATCCGTGTGCTGTCTTTATAGTCCGTTGAGTAATGAATATTAAATTTTTTGGAGGCATTTCAATCTATGAACCTTTTTCTTGGTTATGTAAGTATATTTTGTTTTGAGTGATGAATGCCCTGAATAATGAGATCAAAATGTTGGAGACAGACTTAAGAACCTTTGAAATAGCTCCCATGGCTTAATCTGTAGAATAACAGAAGATTTCCTCCCTCTTTAAATATTAAAGCAATAATGTTTTTCAAACGCGATCCTCACATTTGCTTGATGAATACCTTATAATCTATGCAAAATGCTGAAAAAACACAAGAGGACAACGCATTGATAGCTCAAAAGGTAATGGCATCATTAAAGGTGAAAAATACCCTTACTGTAAGCTGCACTCCAATGAGATGGTATCCAAAAACATTTGGCCAAAATTGGGGCTCACGATTTAATGTTGTTTCTTTGCATAGGCATCAAATATACTCACTGTGTCATCAGTACCAAAGCAACGCTTTGGACATTCCACAGATGTCGCCATATATAACAATGGGTACGGGCTCATCCTAAAGCAATCCCTTTTATATCCTTCAAAATGAGATTTCTGTCATTTGAAAAAAGCTGGCATCTACTCTCAAAGCATTTATTAATAAGCTACTAACCATTGCTCATTTTGTCACAAAAGGATCAAACTTTAAAGGAATCACATTCTTATGTGTTTAGGATAACAAGTGATGAACATTACATAAATAAAAAATAATGTGTGCATATATGTATATATGTACATACAGTATATATATATATATATATATATATATATATATATATGTATGTCTCAATTTAGAATTAAAGTCTCATTTTGATCTCTGCCTGTGGCAATGCCCAGAGTCATGGGTGAATCCTCATTTTAAAACTGCTGTGATGAAATACTTCATGATATGCGATCTTAAAACGTTGTAGACATTCTAATAAAATGTTTTTTTTTAAATAATTTTTTCTCCCAACTGCCGGCATCAATCATTTATACTAGGGAAGACTTATCTAACACATGCTCTCAAAAGCAAATCTTATCATACTACATACTGTCAAGTAGAACTTTAGGCAGAAAACCAATAACCATGTCTCACAGTTACACATACCCTTACACTTTCTTTCAATTGCATTCTCTCGCCATTAAGCCCCACACTCACAAACAGCCTACCAGCCTGGCTCACAGCAGTCCTTTGCTCTGTTCTTCTACCCCGGTGGTCAAACTTTCCAAGCTATCTGCAGTGAGTATCAAGCATATGTTTCCCAGCTGAGACTAAGAGTTTATATAGGAGAAACTTGAGCAGGTGTTCAGGTGTGTACTGCCTCTGGAGCTTCCCGCTCTCTAGCAACTCTGACAGCAGGGAAACATCATTAGTCAAATAAGGAGCTGACCATGAGGACAGAGCAAGGGAAAAAAGCCCCATATGAGTGAGCTCCCTTTCCCCAGCAGCTGTGGCTCCAGTGGTTGAGCCTGTGCGGCTGAGGGGAGGGACTGTCTCTCAGGCATGCCTCTGAGTTCCTCTGGGTGAGGGGAGTGGGGCAAAAGAAGTGCAGTAGGTGACCCTCTACTCTTTGACGTCAACCCGTTGCAAAGCAGTACTAGCCCATAATGTAAGGGGACGTCTCGAGCAGGTTAACTCTTAAAGCATTGAAACAATAGTTTAAAAGACCTGCATCAACACGTTTTTGAAAGTGCCTTTAGGTCTGCCAAACAAAACCAGTCTAAAGCTGCCCCTGACAACTCAACGGTTTGGCAAAACACTTCAATGCATGTGAAGTAGATTAGTGAAAATGTTGATTTTCATATTCGAGGGATTTATCTTAGACATTGCTGGTGTCCGTGAAGTGACTTCATAGTGCCTGAGTGTCAGGCACTGCCATGGAAACGGCTGACAGGTTAGTGCACTATTCATACCAAATGAGAGCCACACATGATGATGAGAGTCATCCACGCCTGGCTCACATGTGTGGCAGTGATGTTTCAACAGGAATGTTTCTCTGCCAAATTCGCTGTCATGCAATCACACACACACACACACACACACACACACACACACGAACACACACACACGTACACCACATTCTTATTGTATTAGTTGATAACTTGGAGCTATACATTTCAGGTGTCAGAAATCCATACATATTGCATGGTTATCTAGACATGAATAAAACTAAGACTCATCAAATACCTTTAAGTGAAATTGTGCACAGTTTCAATCACATTGCTCGAGCTGCCACGATGCTATTTGTCTTTTTTGGACCAGGTTTAAAAAAAATCCATATGAAATTGTGGCCAAGAAGTTGCCAAAATAACAATGGCGTCTACCTCAAGTCCTGCCAAGTTCTGCTTTTGATTGCTAAAAGCAATCATTCCATTTCAGCACTTGCTCCGGCCACCAAGCTTTTCCCCTTGGGGAAAGTCATGATGCTGCGAAGTGAAGTTGGACCGACCAGATCTTCAGCTAACCAGCTGATAATAGGTGGTTGGGGCTGCATTACCACAGCAGGCACTGGACACTCTTGCCAAGGGTTGACTGAACATATACCCTTTAAGATAACCTGTTCTTCTAAGCTAATTCTTATCTGTATGTTTAAAGCTATATTTGGCACTCCTTTGCCCTCACAAATGATAAGAAATTAAATGCCAAATGTAGTCATTCTTTCTAAAAGCAATAACCTTGTTGGGTGACTGTGGTGTATTGAAAGGATAGCTCAGGGGTTGTGGCATCTTAGCTGTCATGGCGTTTCATTGTCATGGACTGCATGAGTTATTGCTTAAGTACGTGAAAGGACGTGTGAGCCAAATCAGTGACATTGCAATCTACACTGAGTGCTGGAGACCAGCTGGCAGGAAATGGGCCCTAATGTTTCAGTACCTCTCGGTGCATATCTATAACGGTTAACCACCCTTCTTAGCCCGGCTCGTCTCCTCTTCTGCTTATGGTGTGTTGATTAGATTCATGCCAAAACACTTGAAAGCCTTAAATTAAATCATTGCAGTCAGTCTGTAGTTGCCATTGTAATCATTGTCCGTGTGCCTCACATTAGGTCCTTTCTGTGATGATGTATGGATGTCGTGGGTGGAATGAGAGGCAGTTAAAGCTTCATTGACAGGGGCTAATGCAAAGGCTGACAATTGGCAGCTCTAATGTTGGCCTTCCTTCATTTATTTGCCAAAGAGATGAACTGGCACTCCTCCGTGTGAAATGTGACTGCATTGTCTGAGGTGTGTACGAACAAGAGGCACACAGACACACACAGAGCCAAACCCGGGGACATAGACAGCCAGACACACACGTACATTCTCTACTCAGCCTATGCCGATGAATTATTTATGACGTGCCTTCGACTTCCTGGGGTGTGAATTTTTCTGCAATGATTTGTACGGTCAGTCCTGTACCTCTCTGAATGGTGTCGAGAGTAGGGCTCACAAAGGCCTCTTATTTCAGCCAGGGGATGGGGACAATTAGCTATGGGTGAGCTGCTGGAAGCAGGCCAGGGTGTCCTTTACAGTAATCAGCACCCCCCCCTCCCAAAAGTGTGGGGGGAGCCAATATGAAAGAGAGCCACCTGGTGGAGATAGACCACACACACGACATGGGGACACGGCTGCTCGCGGGTGAGTCCAGGACAGTACCACGCTGTCAGTCAAGTCCAAACGTGAGCGTTTTAAAGTGATCAAAATATCCTTTAGGTGGTCCATCCATCAGTTCAAGCACTACTCGTGTCCGATTACCATCAAAGTCAGTGTAATGAAATGTGTCACTTAGCCTCCAACAGCAGTCAGGGCGTGGTGCTGCATTAGGAGCCCAGGGTCCTTGTGTGTATTTTCCGCAATAATATTTTTTAGCAGAGGCATCTGAGTCGTGATGAATGACTGTAATTGGGACACTCTGGCTTTGCGGGGTGATTTGGAACTATAATCCCTAGCAAACTATAGCTAGCTGGCCCCGTAGAATGGTTGCTGATGTGCAGGTCCGCTGCGCCATATAATAAGACACCACAGAGCAATTATGATCTTCCGCAGGAGAGAACACATGGCCTATAGTGTTTCTCCAATCCTGCTTTTCAGCACTTCTGTCTATTTCAGGACCTATTTGAAAGCACTTGCGAGCGCTAATAGTTGCACATTTAGATGCTAAGGTCACTGCGTTTGTTCTTGAGAATGCTAATGAGGACTGGGGAGGGCTACCCTAATCTGACAGACGTATGAACATGATTTATATTGATTATGATCCACATCATGATAGAAGGTCCAATCCACTGAACACCCCTGTTTGGTTAATGAGATTTTTATGAAAACATACAATATAAGCTTACTTTGCGCTGTGGTCATTATAATGCAACTGAATTATGAATTATGTCACATCTGATTTTAGAGCAGCGCTTTGTTTCCAAATAATTAAATCTCATAACGTTTGTCTTTGCTTGTCCTTCTGACTTCATAGCCACATTTTTTTTTTTTATTATTTTGATATCATTTTAAATCAGACAGAGCTAATGAAGCTGTTTCTGAATGAGGTTAAAGGTCACTGAAAACCTCACTCAGCTTGAATCAGGCATTTGATCACGAATAGGCTTTTGAAGCAAACCATAAAATCTCCAGCTTTGGCTTCAATTGGAGGCCGGTATCAATGGAAATAAAAGGGAATATAAGACGAGTGGATCGGATACAGAGGTCTAGGCTAGCCACACTGTCATTCATATGAAGAGATGCACCAATGGCCCTGATATCTCTGTTTTCAACTGATCTGTTCAGTTCAAGCAATTCTCTCTAATCATAAGCTTCTCGCAGACAGCAAAACTCAGCAGTAAGGTTGAATCAAAAGCGGTTCAAATTGTCATTTTCTCAAACTTGACACAAACATGAAAGACTCTGACTTGCTACAATAGATAACATCTCGGCTGGGCAGATTTTATCACCAATGTTCCATTTGATGCTCCTCTTGTCTCACATGTGGTGATTGGCCGGTTGGATGGTGGTCCTACAAAAAGCCTGAAGAATGAGCGTCTTTAGTAAGCAATGCACTCTCTGTTTGCAATTTCAATTGACATGCATAAATCTTGCATGGAGAAGGTGTAGTGGTTCCACTAGTATTAAGCGAAGTATAAAGATTATGATTTTGTTTTGAGGAATGTTCTGGCTTGGAGCTGTGAACTCCCTATCCCAGTAAAATGTGCAGTCAGATCGGACGCTGTGGTGATCTGTCAAGTTTATTTCACTCACTGTGGTAAAAATTATATTTCACACTCCAACACAAGTTGAATAATTAACCTTAGAAGTGTTGTTGCAACCTGAAATTAGTAACTACTGTATATCATGTAATTGGAAAGGCTGTGCATTGACCATGTAAAGAAGATGCACCCAACTGAAAGAACACTATCAAACTAATGAATTAACAAACTCGGGATAACAGATCTGCCAGAAAGCACATCCCAGTTCTCCAACTTTAGGGACCTGACTTAAAACCCAATTAAAAAGTGCATAATTAGGTCCAGCCACTCTGGATGAATTGTTTTGGACACTTGGAGACACCGGGGCTGGTGTGAAGGAGCAGCATCATTATATGAGCTCTTGCTGGCTTTGCATAAGCATGAGCTTTCTAATTGGCCGAGTGACCTAATACGGACACCTGTAGGGCAGGAGGGGTCATGGCATAAAGAGCAGAGTCCACTGGACACCCCCCTCCCAGCCTGGCTGAAGTCTACCGTGGGTTGCTGATCAGCATGCAATGGTGGTGTGACCCCCTCCTATATGTGAGATGTAATAAATGCACTGGCCACATACAAAGACGTGACTTGTATTTGCCTGTGGCACATGTACCCCTAATGAGCAGGATGAGTATTCATGTGGCACCTTGGCAAATTGGCAGTTGTCGTCAATTAACTTGCTTTGTGCGGTGCATGTTGTGCGGTACCGTTCAAATACATATACAAATATGTAAATGTTTACGGTTGACCTTTTTGTCCTGTGCCTGTTTTAAATGTTTCGCGGTCATGTGTAGAAGTGCCTTCCTGCGGTTGTGAGCGTGTGCGTACGGCCCAAACCGTAGACACGTGTCCATCCAGTGGCTTCTCCGGCTCTCGACGAAAACAAGCACAGAACAGCAGCTATTCAAATTCTCTGGGTCTGGGGCTCTTCAGTATTCAAAGCATCAAAAGCATGGCAAATGAATGCCCCTCAGCAGCTCCATGCTGCGTGGCTCAGAGGAGCACCATTGATGCGGGACTTTGATGCGCTGTCCGCCGCATGGGGCAGGCGGAAAGAAGCAGGAAGTGGAGCCGTCACCCTTTCTCCTTATATTAAGTGGTCCAAAGAACGTGATTTCAATCAGGCCAGCCTTCAAAGGCGGCCACTCTCGCTGGGAGCGCCGCTCTGAATAGGTGAGAGGGGAGAAGTGAAGTGGTAAATACCTTCGTTTGGAACGGGCCCGCCCCGCCTATTGACTTTTAGAGGCCAGCTGATAGATGCTGCACTGGGAGGCCACAGTGGCGAGAGTCACTTAACTAAAGGGCAAGGCTCCACTTTGAAGAGATGCTGGGTATGGTCAAAGTTAAAACATCCCATTATGGATACACAAGTCAAAAATACAGAAAAACATAAATTAAGAATATACACAGGACTTACCTTTTATTATATATTTTTGAATTATTATGCTTTTATGAATACATGACGTTACTAATCAACTTAGATGATAACATAGACACATATTACACATAAGGCATCGTGCTACAACAGTTTTACTTTTAAATTTCGTCAAAGACAGAGCTAATACCCTATCTGTTCTACCTGCTGCAACCTGCCAGGAAATTGAGGCATTAGGTAATATACTTTACCATGGAATTGATGCTTTCAAGATATACCATGGACAACTCGTTGCCTGGACACACTTAAGATTCAGCGTTCTGCCCACCGTGTGGTTCACAGCAGTTGTTAAGCCACGAGCACTAAATTTAATTCACTCTCTGCATTACGAACAAAATGGATCGTTTGTTTTTAATTGCGGAAGGTTGGACCCACAGGAATCAGCCTGTGAAAGCAGCTACACAATGGAGCCACACAGGCTTTCGTACACCATCTAAGACATATCCTCATATGTCTGCAAATCTGCTGCCATGGAATATTTTGGTTGCCCACGTAGTACTCAGACAGGAAGTGTTGATCTGTACAGTGGCTCGAAATGTGAGCCACCTTATTGAATTGTTCTCTTGATTTCCATGTTTTCATACAACCTGAGCACGGTCGTACCCCCACATACCACCCATATGAGAACACACACTGTCTGGCCACTCTAACAGCCACTCTATTTTTTAGGGCTTCGTTTAAGTTAAAGTGAGAGGAAAGTAGATAGATCTTGTTTTATCTTTGTTACGTTTTATAGTGCAAACCCACTGCTGGTTTGCGCCCAGTTTGACAGACTCGTACCTCTTGTGTTCGAGTGCACGGTGGGTATTGAACGGGTGGTATTGGTGGTGAAGCCTTAGACCTGTTTCTAACCCAACATCTGTCTATTTAATTGGCATTGCCTGGAGAGTTTAGGCCCTCTCACTGGCCATGTGGAAGACGGACTTCTAAAGGGTGGGATGGGGAGACGGTCAATACAGAGCCAAGATGATATGTAGGAATATATTCATCCCCGCAGATCTGACTCCACTGACTTCAGTGGGTTGTTTTAAATTATTTCTTTTGTTGTAGCGTGTGCGTGCATTGTCTCCAAAACCTTGATGAGTTGACATCTAGCAGCTGCAATTAGTTTCAAATCTTTACTTTCATTTGGCCATGATCAAAAAAATACTTTGTAATACACAACGTTTTGAGAATCAATTGAATACATTGTATTATTGTAGGTATTATTAATACATTATTAGCATTGATTACATGTATTTCCTCAGAATCAAGCCACGCTATATACGGCAAATCTGGATGTTATGGGTTTTTCACAAACCCAGTAACTGCGTGGAGGGCAAGAAAAGGGTATCTGCATTTTGTAGAACTTTGAAGCAAATGCTTAGCCAACCCTCTAGTGTAATTTGAATTAAGTAACGAAGGTACCTTAGCAGAAGGTGAATACTGAATCTTAATTAAATCTCGAGCTCCAGCTGGACTTTAATTTATCTTAATATGAGTAGATCAAATATTGTCAAAACGGCCATTGAAAATTTAATCATTACTTACGGCTCCGAAAGTCAGTTGCCTTTAGTATTCGTACTGGATCTGCCTTTAGTATTTGTACTGGGGTGGATCCTTTTTTATGTGAGGTCAAAATGTACTTCACAAGCCACCCTCAAAACAACATAGGTGAACAATACAACTATAAAGTGTTTTCAACTTTGCCAAATGGTTTGGGTGTCAAACAGAACAGAAATATTTTTTATGCAGTGAACACCAAATATACTGTAAGTTTATGTACGCACTGGTTAAAAATAGCTATAGCTAGGGAATAAATGGAGAAATGCATACCTCAGTAAGTATGTCTGAGTGATATCCACTTTATTTTCTTGAATATGCAAAAAAATTTAATCTTAAATTATGGAATCTAGGGAATATGATAAATGGGAATTAAGAGTGGAGTCAAAAAAACAGTTAAAGCTTTGAGCTTTTAGACCAAGCACAACTGGGATTTGAAGGGAAGATACTTAAACACTGTATATTATGCAACAATATTGTTTAATGATTTTTCACAAAGAAGGTTAAATGTACATTTTGAGCAGCTACTCTGTTTATTTTCTTTCTTGCACTGTTGATCTGCCAATGCCATCTTTTATGGGAATTCATTCACCCACATTTACATGAAGTGTGCAGAATTACAAAATAGGTTGGGAGAAGAGAATGGCTGCATAGCGATGCATGGCAATGCAATGGGAAACGCATTTTATATTCATGAGAATGCAGTTTGGAGCCCTTGAGTGGGAGCGAGTTCAATTGAACTACACCCCACAACAGCCAAGTTTACATTCGAGCACGGGCATCGTCTCATGGAGTCGTATCTCTGAACCAAAACCCACCGGTCTCATCTGCTCATTTCACTGTGGCTCCAAATCTGTGTCGACGACCAGAGGATATGCTTTAATGCCTACAGTGAGATCCCCAGAGAGGCAGTCCCACTTTAAACCGCCAAGCTCAGTGTCCTCACCCGCCTTCTTTGATGGAGAGCATAAGGACGAGGATCTTCTGCCCACGGGTCTGAAGCAGCGGAGTGGCCTGTATGATTAGGATGAGACCACCCTTAATCTAAGGTAATCACATTGATGTCTCTGTCCCCGTCTGCTGACAGACCTCATCTCTCGCTCCCATTGCATAAAGACACTGCGTGAATAGGGGATGGGGTTTCATGTCCCCAGTGCTTATATCACATGAGTGTAGCCTATTCCACTGAGAAGAGAAGTCTGTGATTCACACAAATGGGTTTTTATGCGGGTATAATGGCCTGTCAATCAGGTTGATCCTTTTCTTTTCATTTCAGCCGTGCTTTAATATAATATATGACTAGCAGCAAACAGCTTAAGCATTGACGTAAATGCAATGTGATGTCATATGAGAGTCCTTACAGCACTGACGTCCTATTGAGGGTCTAATTGGTACGAGGAAACTTTGACGTTTGGAAGCCCACAATGAAATTGTTGATAAGGTTTGAGAGTGACGTTGTATGCGAAAGAGTTTGGTTGCAGAACCTTCGGCGGTGGAGCTGACTTTCCTTTCTGTTTCATCGTCGTGTGATACAGGGACCATCAGTATTCCTGGCTGTTACCGGGCTCCATGTTCTGCATGTTGAAGCCGTTGTCCCAGTCCCCGGACAAGGCGGCCGACATGCCTCAGTGATTCGCCCGAGTCCCCTCTGGGATACACGGGAGGTCAGTCACTCCATCTTCTCTCTGTGGATGAACAAAGAGAATGGGAGGTGTATGGAGTTCCTGTTGTTTTTAATTTTTTATTTATTGGTTTGAATGTGCATTTATACTGCTAAGATTAGGAGGTTTACTCTGAGCAGCTGGAACAGACCGGATGTCCTGCGTTGTAATTTTACTGATTTGCTGGTCAGTTTTCTCGTCATTAAGCTTACGGTGTACCTTAATTAATTATGCCGATATTAAGTTGAATGTTTCTTTTTCTAGAAGGAGTTTATTCTTCCCTGCACATTTCCTACAGGCCCTGTTCATAAGCACATGCCATGGGTTCCTGTTGAACCATGTTTTTTTAAGGTCAGCGCCAAAACCATTATCTCTGCTGAGGCCTCTTCTGTCGAGAAACGTTTGGTAGAGATCTAGACAAAGTCGAGAGAGGGTCTACAGAAAGCAGGCAATGAAGCGGTTTTCTGTACGTGGTAAAGCTTGATTCAGAAGCTCCCATGCACAGGTAAGAATAAAAGTCTACTTAACACCCTGCCACATGGCTTTACACAGTAGTACACTACCTGGCCCATTAGGCATCAGTGTTTTGCCAGCACCACATAGTATCCTTCAGGAGCCTTCATTAAAAGTCGTCCTGTAAGAGCCATTTACCCACACGCTAATAAACAGCTGGACAATCACCCAGCACCAAGGCAGCACATACACTCAGAGGAGAATAATTAGTAAGCTGAATTGATGGAGGCTTTCACTTGGATTGTGTATAATTGCATCTTTGATGTTGATTCAAAGGCCCTCCCAATAGTCAATAAACCTGTTTGAACCTAATGACTTGTGAATTGGACAGGAAGAATATTTCCTCTCGTGAATGTGGGAGACTGATTATTTCAAAACCAATTACCTTATGCTGTGGTCTCGTTGATGAATGTATAAGGTAATTGGATTGGTCTGTATTTGAATGCAGTTTCCTTCATACAGATGGAAATATTGTTGAGGCAGTTGTTCGTGCCTGTGAAGTGAAGTAGCAACACTTTTAACAGTTCTCTTTTGTAAAGCAACAATGATTGTTACCTTTATTGTTCATTGTAAATAGCCTGTTTAGACCCTATTTTTCACTAAATAGATTTATTTGACTATACAGTGTATACATATGCAAACTGCATACCCTTGTTTGAAATTAGACTAGAGAAAGGTCTCTCATCCCTCACCATTCCATTTACTAGACTGAACAACTCACTTTCCTTTGACACCCAGCGTATGTCCAAATGCACATACAAATAAAAGTCATGTCTTCATTCTTGATGGTTGGAAGCCAGTGTGAGATCGTCAACTGGAGTGTGAATCCGCAAACAGCCTCACCAATAAAGGGATGATGGGATTTGATCTGAGCTCCCAGCTGGCAGTCACCTGCCACTGACTTCTGTGTTGAAAATAAATCCTTTCATTCTCACTCCCTCTTTATCCCGCAATGTTGTCTCTTAGGTGGGGGGGGGGGGGGGGGGGGGGGGGGGGGGGGGCGGGGGGGGGGGGGGGGGGGGGGGGGGGGGGGGGGGGGGGGGGGGGGGGGGGG
>JAVQIZ010026947.1:0-16888 GCA_036023535.2 Galaxias brevipinnis | reverse complement strand
AAACGAAAGACTCGAAAGACAGGACAGGAAACAGAAATGAGTAGTGGGTCTTCGGGTCTGTCTGAGTAATTTGTTCAAAAGATTAGTTCACCCCCCGAATGGATCTTCGGATCTGTCAGAGTGATTCGTTCAAAAGATTTGTTCACCCCTCGAATGGATCTTCGGATCTGTCAGAGTGATTCGTTCAAATGATTAATTCACCCCTCGAATGGATCTTCGGACCCCCCCCCACCTTCGGAATAATGTTAACCGTACAGTTACGATGTTTGCTTTTCAGATGGTCACATAATAATACTGTCTTCTGTCCCCTCTTCCATGTAACAAAATTGCAAATTGGCAACAGGCGATGTTTTTCTAACCACTTCCTCAACGGTGACTGAATATCCCACAGCACCAACGGGTTGCTACACAGATCTACAAACGGCACCTACACTGCTGAACATCCCCAACACTTCACACCACTCCTCCTGCACTTCACACAACTCCTCCTGCATAAATGCCGCTACAACTGCTTGGTACAAAGATAGTCTAATGTCTACAGCCCTCGGAGCGTTCTATTTAAACGTGTAAAGACATTGTGGAATCTCAAAGGAGTCGCTTGTGTTGCGTTACTCAATGAGTGGTCACTAGGTCTTTAGAGACTGACCTAAATATGATTGCATAGATTAAAATTAGCATGTCCTTTATTGACCATGTCGTGGCTGGGTATCATGTTGGAAGCCATAGGTCATACTGGACACAGTAGATGCTTTACTGTACACTAATTTCACATATATTTCTCATGCTAATACATGAGGCCTAGAAGCTCGACGGTTCAGAGCGAACGCAAGCTACATTTCTCTCAAAGTAGTAGGACTTCCGTCTGATCTGGGTTACATTGCTGTGCCTGGCATCAGCAAGGATATTGGGATGATCTTCCTGTCAGCGACAGGAAAACGGGGGGTTAGGAGTCCCCCCTGTACACTAGGCTAGGTACATGCTGACATAGTTTAAGAGTAGTATGTCCTTAACTGACCCTGCAGGAGAGAATTTCGTTTTGGACATATTTGGTCATCCAGGAAGCAGTATATGTAAACTGTACACATTCATTTTTACACGTATTTCTCATGCTAATGCATGAGTAATAGTAGCTCTACAGTTTGGGGTGAAAGCGAGCTACATTTTTCCCTAGGTAGTATGACCTCTGTCTGATCCGGGTACACAGCTTGTGTATCGTATCGGCAAGGATATCGGGAGGGTAATGTTAATAACATGTTAACTTTGACAGCCCTAATATATATATATCCGGGTATATATAGCCCTAATATATATTAGGGCTGTCAAAGTTAACGTGTATATATATATATATATATATTCTGGCACAAAATTGTCCCAGTTCTGGCACAAAACTGTCTGTAATGCAGATCCACACCGGATCTGGCCCATTGTGCTAAAGACACTGGGGCAGACCCATTTTACCGATCTGGACCGAATATTGGCGCACATTTGGCCAGTTTAATTTTGCTATCTGGGTATGGGTATTGAGACGCAGCGAAAATCTTTTTCTGGCTTACTATTTAGTAGGGTAGTATTGGTATTGAGATGCAGCATGTGTGCGTGTGTGGGTCGTTGCTGTATGTTGAGCGACATTGGCTGATTGTTATGATGTCTGTCTGTGGTCTGTTGTTGTTTCTTTCATTTATCCCTTTTCCATCAAGGAAGTTCCAGGGCTGGTTCGGAGCCAGAGCCAAATCTTGAACCCGTTCTTCGCTTTTCCACCGCCAAAGAGCCAGCTCTCGGCCAGGAAAACGGGTTCCAAGTTGGTCCCAACTCTTTGCTGGTCTGAGACCAAGCACCACTTTTAGTCCCGCCTTTAATCGGTTTTGATTTGCCAGCTGACAAAGAAGTGACATTGATGAGCGCAGCACGTTGGTAAAAGTTCAACTATTTACCACATCAGATAAGCTACACGATGTGCTCTGCCAAAATTGAAAAAGTGCAAGGTGGCGCAGCTTTGAAAAGGGAGCACACCAGGCATGTCTTTAAATAAGTAACAAACAGGGAAGAGGCACTGGAAGTTGAAAAATATCAGTAGACACCACCGCGAGTCCGCCATTGCTGTGTGTAGTAGTTGAGGCTTGCGTTGCTGTGAAAGCAGAGACATAGGCTGTTTATCAATACCAAGAACGCTAAGAACGTACTCATGTTCTTGAGAAGAACGGTCTTGCAAGATCGTGAGGATGGAGAGCGCACTATCGGAGATTGAGAACTTGCTATTGCGCAATACCTTGGTATACAGGATACGCTTTTTGTTTTATCGTGTTTGTGTATTACATTTGCGTTTTAAGCATTACATTATTACATTTGCATTTTAAGCGTTCTTGGTAACTTGAGTTCTTTGAATTGGAACCGCACTTGGGCCATGAAAGATTACGTCAAACGGTCCACGAGAACGCAAGAACAGACAAAAATGTGGATTGACAGCCATAGTGTCGTGGTCCCTGCACCCTCAATATTTTGATACAATCCAATAATATACTGAGCCATCAAAGGGAGCTGAGGGAGCTCCACTCATCCGGAAACATAAACATTACATATTATCCATCTCTCCTCCATCCAAACATCCTTTCAGGTCATTAGGTCAAATGACAGTGCACCTGATTAATGTTCTAGAGGTAGGTGTTCGCAGCTCGCTTGCTGGAGACTATTTTAGATTCTTTGGGATCTTAATTTTTTGTTATATTAATTGCTATACTTGTTTTCTTCAAATTTTACATAAACAAACAGGGTGCTGCAACCCGCACATACTTGGTGCAAGTGATATCTTGCTTTTAAAAAAGACAAAGCTAAAAAGAATCAACTAAAACGATGTTGCGCGTGCAGACGAAACCACGTGATAAGGTTAAGAATGCAAATTTGCATAGTTTTAGCCTTGTAGGTACTGTGTATTAATACAGACAATTCAGTAGGGTAATGTGAGGTAAAATGGGCCAGGTAAGGTTGGAGCATCCTAGCCATTTAAAATGTTACAGCCAATCAAAATAACTGATCTTACACTACTGCCACAACAGGGGGGGGGGGCAGCAGCAGAGTGTTACATAAACTACGTCAGAGAAACCTTGTGGTAAGTGCATGGCATATCATCACTATTAAGGATCATAGAGCAATTATAAGTAAGTTTACGAACAAAGCAAAAATGTTTATGAAGAATGTTTTGATAGGTCTTTCAACTAAAAAGTTGAAATTTTAAAAATAACTTATATTTTGTATGATAAAAGTAATTTTAGGTACTGGCCAATTTTACCTTATCCAGTGAGCTAAAATGGGCCACAATGTTCAGCTAAAATGGGCCACATAGACACAGACTCTTACACAGAAATTGAGGGTGCAAAGAGGTTTCCCCACTGGGTGTGCTGTTGTCAGTGCAACTCGTGGTTCCACGAGTTGTGGCAAGGAGAATGGAATCTGTGATGATGATGGTTACATTTGCCTGTGTCTGAAGGACCTAACGAGACCTGACTAGATGATGTTAAGCTACCTAGCTCCAGGAAATGTTATTGCTTTTAATTATTTTTTTATTAAAAATGTTCAGTTAATTTACCAAATGTTTGACAAATGTTTCACACAAGCTTGTATCTACATACACACAGCTACACGCAGACATTTCAATATACAAAGGATAGGATGTTATAAAATCCATGATGCCTTACTCCAAGATGAGCACTTCAAATGACAATACTTGTGAATGGACTTAGGTTGAGAGTAGATATGTCATTAGGGTTTTCAATGTTTCACACTAGCTTGCATCTACATACACACATCTACACGCATACACAAAGACATCAATGCGTAGAAACACACCCATACAACATTATCAGTTAGTTTTTAAATGCATTTTTCAATTAAATAAAACTTTTGTTCAACTTTTAATTACAGGACATGTATTTAAAGTGTTTTTATTATGGCACAGTATAAACAACAGTTCAAATTAAAATGTTTTCAGCTGCAATTACTTTGTTGTTCTCTCTTTATATTGGCCCATTTTACATGACCATTGTCATAGCTCAAGAGGGAACCTGCTTTTCCCCAAAATAATTACAAATTAATGAGACCCATGCCAAAATATAAAAAATACCATTAGATCTCAAGCATAGCTTATTTGATGGTCTTTTTAATTGTTTCCCAAAAAGTGGCCCATTTTACCTGACATCACCCTACATGTAAGCAAGGCTTACGATGTTTGTTTGTTTTTGTGAACGTAAATTGAACCCACGGCGAGCTGGCTGTAGGTTTGTCTTCGTGGAAAATGCGTATCTGTGTACTGAATTGGCGACCACTTTGTAAAGTGCGTCAAGTCCTTGAGAGAGACAAGCGCAAAAAAAAAAATATATATATATATTATTATTATCTCTTTTGCATACAAAGATTTAGATTCAGTAACAAACGCCTGTCTTGCTTTGGATTAACCACAGGTTGAATTACAAATAGTTTTGCGGGTCCGGGTTCGGTATTTGTTTGCCCGCAACTAATGCATTTTAAAAGCAGTCCAGGAAACCACTGACATTGCAGGATTTGATGGTTTAAAAACCTAGCTTTATTGCGCACGCGCAGTCATCTGTGCATTAGCCGTCCCTTGGCCAGTCGGTATCTGGTTAGTAGTTCTAAGTGACACCTGGCTTTCCGGAATCATGTTTAGAGCCGCTGTACGAATTTCAGTGTCCGGTGCTAGGGGTTTAACACGAGCACAACCTTCTCAAGGTAATAACATTCCAGCCATTGTATACGTGTATGATTTCTTATTTTTTTGGGTCAAAAATCTAGTTATAGCAAGCGGAAGTGCGGCGTAGGCACGTTGAGTAGTTTCTCTCTGTTAGCAGGCTAGGGTTAGCTTTGCATAGCAATGCTAAGTTAGCAAACTTAAGATCATTAACTTGCATTTAGATCAAACACATAAGGACTTGGTATGATAAGATGTGTTTTAAATGTAGCCTGTGTCCTATACAGTTACTTTAAACATGTTTATCTCATATTTCAAAATAAGTTTCCAGTGCCCTTGCAGTGACCGACTTCTGTGTCCCTGTTGTTGCTAACGAGGTTAAGTAAGCCAAGGAAAGGGAAATGCTAGCACTGCTATCTAGTGTTAAAGGATGGTACTGGTAGTTATGTGCTACCTCACGTTAGATTCGTGTGGTAAACCCACATTTGTAGCTAATTAACTACCGCACTAAAACAACGATGGTGTCCGTGCGTTTATAGCAGATGAGCTATCATTAAGTTTATTGTGGAACCTTACTACTGCTGTTTGGTGCCCTTGAAAGCTTGCCTGTCTTTGGATACTTGCACATTTTTCGTTAGTCAGTTGTGTCGGCTAGAAAACTAACGACTAGTAGTACTAATAATATTGTTACGAGCCTCGACATTCTCGTTTTTGATAGGGAATGTGAACAGTACAGCTAACTGCATTACTAATTGTAACTCTATGTAGGCTTATAGTTTGTGAAAAGACAAAAAGGAAAAAACTGTCGGAAATTTAACACTTCAAATTATTGGTCTCCATGTCATGTCCAGTTCCCACTCTTTAGATTTAACAAGCGCATGTGTTAGGTAGTTAGGTCATGCCAGTTCATTGGCACTGGCTACACGTAGCTGGAAGGCTACGTGCTCAGTGACAACCTTTCCTAGATGGTCCAGAGTACATACCCTTGAGAATGGGCTGTGGATGACATTTCTCATTACCACCTGCATTTATTAGTTTCAGAATTTTGATGTTTGTAAAATGTTTCTTACATTCTTTCTTTTTATTGTCTAGCTGTCTTGGCCTCAAGGTGTTACTCACATGGGAAGCAAGAGACTGATGAGGAGTTTGATGCCCGTTGGGTCACCTATTTTAACAAAACAGACATTGATGCATGGGAGTTGAGAAAAGGTAAATGTGTAGTAGTTAACTATTGCAAAGTAAGAACGCATTTTGTCATAAATACTTTATGTAATACTTAAAGACTAGATTTTTATTCATCACCCCAAAGTTAGTTATTTGTGAAATTAAATTTGTTCTGTTGGGGAATGTGAGCTTATGTGTACAAACTGAAAATGTTTTTAGAATCTGTTTAATCTTTGTATTACAGGGATGAACACACTGATTGGGTACGACTTGGTACCTGAACCAAAGATTCTTGATGCGGCCCTTCGTGCCTGTCGGAGGTTAAACGACTTGGCAAGTGCTATCAGAATCTTGGAGGCCGTCAAGGTGGGACACATGCTTAAATGATGTTTTAATAGCATGCCGAGTCAGAGCATATATAGCTTATATATGTAGCATGTGTATATATTTATAATAATTTCTTGTCTTGTCAGGATAAATCGGGCCCTCACAAAGAAATCTACCCCTATCTAATTCAAGAGCTCCGACCAACACTAGATGAACTTGGCATCTCGACACCCGAAGAATTGGGGATTGACAAAGTATAGATGGGTATGTATAAATATCACAGATCTTCATTGTCTTTGAAGTATATGAATGTCACTAACATACTCTCTTTCTTTTTTTTTGCAGTTTATTGCAGTTTCAGTGATTTCAGAGTAAATGGATGTTGCTGGTTGGTCCTGGGAAGTGAAAACCTTGTACTTTTAAATGTTTGCCTCCTGTGTGCTATTTAATTCAGCCTTTATTGAGTTCTTTTGCTTGTAAAATATTGTTGGACCCAATAAAGGAGTGTATCTATATTTAACGTGTTGAGTGTTTCTGGGTGGTGGTACTCCTTTTCAGGTTCAAGTACTGTTGTAGCGAAGTAGCACTTCACATGAAGTCATGTTACCCCCTGCATTTGGCCACTGGACAGTTTTTGATCGCTACGGTATAATTCCAGCCAGCAGGGAGCAGAATTTAAGCATGATCAGGAGTTGTTTAGGCTACTTGCTTTTAGTAAACTAAGTCATGTAAATAGGCTACTGGAAAGTACTTGGGATTTTACCAATATATGATTACAGAAAATACATTTCCACGTTGTATTTTTTGTCTTTCCAATTTCAATAAACGAAGTTGGAGGCAAAAGTGTTAACAATTGTGTTTATTGTTCACTAGTTGTAGCCGACCTAATAGCTTTGACACGCACTAAAATGTTATTTATTTTTTTATTTCTAAAGAACAGCCATAGCATGCTCTGGTCAAAGTAAACAAAGGCTAAGCAACTTTAAGGCTAATCGATTTATCCGCAACGTCATTTGATTATTATAAAAATATATATGAAAATTGATCAATAGTTGCCCCACTTTTTAGTCTAATGGGGCGGGCCGTTCCTTGCTAAAGTTAAGGGGTGTAGGCCACTCGGGCAAAGACAATCAAGGATGTACCATGCGCAGGAGTGAGGAGAGGTCGGGCATTGCACTACCTCTTTACTGGCCTCGTTGGTAATCGAACTAAGCTTTCGTTATTAGTGAACTCGTTGTAATCTGTTGACTTAACAATTGGCTGTGTTTATTGATTAATTTGTGCCGACAAGAAAAATATTAGACGGGTCGTAGTAGCACAGCCACGCACTGATGGATAACTCGAAGGCGCAAATGGTGAGTAGTGATCGCCTGAGAGGCAACGGTTCCTAACTAGTCCATTACTGTAACCCAACAAAGCAATAAGCAACAGTTGATGTAATGCATTTTTCCGGTGGTGTCTCTTTAAAAACAAGTAAATTTTTTATTAATCGAAGAAAGCATTAGCTATGGTGAATGTTTTTTGTTGTTACCCACCATGCAGCTATTCAAACTAATGTTATTGCAAGCTCGTGATGTTTGTCTTTATGTACATGAAGAAATCATTCAGCAAAACCTACATCAAACTAAAGCAAAGACTAAATCAACGTCGATTTAAACGGAAAGTTACATGATGTTTAGCGAAATTATGTTGAAGACCAATATACTTGTGTAACCTAGACTAACCAGTTATTTAGAGGCAGTTGTTTAAATAGTCTTAAAACCAACTCTAGTTTAATTAGGACGCAGTAACCAGACTTAGCCCAATGTTTACGGAAATTAAATTATATTTAATATAAGCATCCTAAAGGATTTTTCTCGAGCAAAAGGAAATTTATAAATTGTTCTAAAAAACCTTAACTTGGTAAGAAGTCTTCATTTGTCTCACTGCATTATTCTTTATGATCGATTATAAGTGATTACAACTCTCTTCATTTTATCCCTTGTCCATTTAGTCCAACTTCTCCCAGGAGTCTTTTCTAGGTACAGGGTGCCACCAAGGAAGTCCTGTTGGAGTCCGCCTGGAAGCTGTGATGGAACAGCTCCAGAGGCAGCAAGAGGCCAAAATAGAAATGGATCGCCAGGAAAAGCACCTTCGGCATATTGCCAAGCATGTGGCCAGGGACTCTGGTCCCACACTAGAAACAACATTACTAGGTAAAATAGTTGAAGGAACGACTGATAAAACGGAGCAACTGACTTTGGCCATTAATCCTGGTAATATTAAAATAGAGTCTGAGGAGAGTGAGCTAGGCTTTATTGTGGAGAAGGATGACTGGGAAGTTGATGAGGAGGAAGAAACGTTGGACATGGAGGAGAACGGTGAGGGTGAAGATGATACTTTGGAGCACCAAGTCAAGAAGCCTCGATTACTGCAGGATTCTGAACCCCCCTTTTCTCTGCCAGCCTACTCCACATCCCCCTCCAATGTTGTCATGCAGACTACCATTTCCTTACCTACAGCAATAAAGCAGGAACCTGAGGATACAGAGTTTTCTCCTGTACGCCCACATTCATTCACCTCACCAAATGGATTCACGGATTGGGGCTATGACGATCCATCAAAACAAGTAAGTGGTTGTTAACGATCAAGGAGAGCTGCATTCTCTATCAATCATCTGTATATTCCGTAGTGCTTGTTTTTAATATTCAAAGTCGCACTACAAAGTTTCTTCCTCAATATGCAAGTTATGTTTTTATCATATGGCATAACCATAGTTCGATGGGCATAAATTATGCATTTACAGTAAAACTGCTTTTTGGACATCTGAAATAATTATCAATATTGAAGACGAATGCAACGTCCGTATGTGGAATATTGGTTAAAACCAAATTGTATTATGATATGATACCCAACAGTTTAACAAATTATAAGTTTTGTCTCAAATCAACATTTAAAAAAAATCCTGCATATATAAATAATTGATGACCTGAAATCTCTGTATACTATGTTTTTAAAATGCCAAAGAATATATGCCCTTAAACTCATAAAACTATTTAAATTAATTAAAATGTCTTAATTTTGGATAAAACTCTGTTCATAGTACGTTGTAAAATGATACTTGGCAAGATCTAATTGTTTGCCCTGGTGTGGCAATGTGGATGTGTTCTCTCATTGTTGACCTTTTCCCTGCTAAGAGTAATTGGGCACACTGCTGATTGACTCCTATACTCTCCCATGTATAACATGAAGCATGTCATTCTGGCAGGGAGCCCAACAGCAGTCTGTTTTCGCTGGGCCAGAACACAGACTCGGCTTGCCGCTTTAAGAAAGGCCTCCGGTCAGCAGTTAACAAAATTATATTCTTTATATTATCCTCACTGATTTGACCATAATCTCTAGCTTTTTAGCAAAGTTACTGAGGAAAATGTACTGTGATGGAATACTGTAAAAACAATGTTCTGAAAAGGGCATAAGATGACATTGGTTTGTCCTCTTGCTAACATTGTCAGTTAAAGTTTTAATTTAAGTTGAAGTATGAATGTAAATATCTGCTAACCACACAGCCTAATGGAAAAATTGTGTTTACAGAACATTCTAGAGTTATTAATCTACACTTCAAAACAGACACTACAACATAGGTTTTCAGTTGTGTGGTTTAGAGTTAGGGTTGTTTGGTTTTAGAAGATGGAAGTTATATCCATGTTTCTTTTTGTTTAATTTAGTCATAGACTGCGGTTCACTAAGTGAAGTTGTTATTCAGACAAAGCCCTATCTTTTTACTACAACACAGATTGTGATGCTTTTTTTGTTGTACAGATTTAGGTTTTTATAGAAATTGGCATAGTAATGTTTTGAAAGAAAGGAATACAAATAAAGCTGGTTTAAGGGTAAATAGAATTGTACACCTGTTTATACAATCACAGTTAACTGGCAAATATTAATATAAAAAACTTAATTTCACAAGCATACCTTTAAGAGCAAAGAGTTTGGTGAGGCTGTACTCTAAATTAACCACTCTTTGCCTGTGCGCATGTGAATGTTTTGTTCCTTTGTGAGGGCCTATTATAGTTGGGTTTACTGTATGTGCCCCTGAACAGGCCCCGCTCCACTAATTCCACTGTGATTAATGAGGTTTAATGACAGCCTGTGGAAAGCAGGCAGCCACCGCTTCATTAGGGGCTCCGTGGCATGAATGTAGGGTTAGCTACAAATTAGATTATGATTTAGCACAATGTATTTTATTTTTATCATTGTTGTGTGAATATATGCTTTCTACTTGCAGCAAGTTGCGGGGGTGGGGCAAGTTGATGTCTGGACCTATCCACAGGCCTTATTAGTAATGGTTTACGCTTTAACATTGGGCTGTTGCTCTAGGTTTATTACTCATTGCATAATTTAACGGTTGCCCAGCAACACTTCATGGCAGGTTGACTCAGCTGCAAGTGATCAATTGAGATTATCCCGCCACTCCAGATTTGCTGTATGAGAACAATGTTTTTTTTTTTCAACTGGCCAACCTTAGATTAGAATGGCTTGGGTTTTAATGTATTTGATTTTGGAGAACCTGTAATCCTTTGAGACTACACAGGGAGCTTCCAAAAGGTTAGGAATGGTCGGTGGCCATTTGGGTGTCTGGAATATTTGTCAGATACTTTAATACATGAATAATCTAATGTTATGAGAGCACTTAATGGTACCTTTGAGATTATTGCAACATTTGGGATTTAGTCGTTTTATGATTATAGTGATCTTTTAAAAATGTTCACCATAGTTTTATGCCAACAGTAATGCAAGTGTTGTTTACAGAAAGATAGTAAGGGACTAGACCTGGGAAGTTTTTTAGCTAAATATATTAGTGCATTATAAGTTGAAAAACTAATTTCCCGAAAATTATTATTTTGTTTGTATCATTCTAAAATGCCCAAATGTAATTTTGATTTAACTTGAAACAACTTGAATGCATCCGTTTTTACAACTTCTCATCTTTCTATGGATTGTTTGCCTGCATTAGGTTTCAGTTTTAGTTAACTGCTTCTTTGGAATGAATGAAAACTAAGTTATCTCATGCACAGTCCCTCTACTTTCTTCCAAACTAAGCTTACATTTTAAAAACATTGTATGCTTTTTGTTTATTTATAAGACAAGGTTCTAGTGTTTTAAAATCAAAGACCTTTTACAGTGGCGATTCTGTTGCTCTTATAATGCCTTTGTCTGCATGATGCCCTAGGAAGAATGAGTTGTGTGAGTAATTTGCCTTGCTGGGGGTCCAGACAGCCATTGTTCATGCCTCGTGTGCATTCTGAATGGCTAACCTTAAATTCTGTGTTAGGGGCTGGCGGATAAAGAGCTATATGTGCAAACAGTTTATGGCACAGCAAGGTGCCAGATATATTATTATGACTTGCATGATGAGACCGGAGGCCTAATAATTTGATTTGGATTAAAAATGTCGACCCCCTCTGGTCTTGGAAGTTTGTTTATGGATACGATTTCACTGGTGCTGGGCTCGAGGAACAGCTGCACAACTGTAATGAAGCTCATTATATGATTGTGGATAGTTACTTTTCTCATTGTCATTTAATGTAGCTAATAGTAAATGTATTTATCAAGACAATTAGAATTGTGTTGTTTGGCAAGGGTTCACTTGTTAATAACAGAGTTTTAGAGTATATTGTAGCGACCATTTTGTTCCATGCCGTAAAAAACGTTGAAGCCTGGCTGGATTATTAGAACGCACACTTCTCCTCGAATGTAGTTGCACAAAAATATTTATTGAAACGTTTACAGCAGAAAAATATGAATGAAAGCTGGTTTTAAATTTGTCATTTTAAACTTAACGTGGTCAAAAATAGTGTTTGAAACCAGAACTACACGCTTTCCATCGGTCTTTCCGCCATTAACTTTTTTGACGTCATATAGCCTTTGCACCCCACGTCACCTCAATATGAGGCATGAAAATACTATATTTGGTACATGAAACATAATTATAATTCAAAACCATAGTCATTATAATTCAAGGGTCGTACTTGAATTCTAAACCAAAACCTAAAGCTTTATTAGCATTGTTGCAATACAAGTGGCTGTAACACATCCGATACCTTTTAGATATATAGTGTTTATTGGACCAAGTCAGATGTAAAATTTGTTTTAAAATCAGCTACTTCTCTGTAAAGAAGGGGAGGGGGGGTATATTTACTTGATGATCCAAAGGCAGCAGTTTCCTTCAATAGGTGTTGGTTGCATAGGGACTGAGTAGCTGTTGCCAAGTCATTAAGAGTGTCAACTGCTTAATCGTCCAGGAGTCTGTTGGATGTGACAGTTTCTGTCTACAGGGGAAGATCTATAGGTGCAAAATAGCAAGCACAGCTATCAAGCAAAGACCAAGTGTTTGCTTCTGAAAATGCTGCTGTTGAGTGCACAAGGCCACTAACCAAACAACAACTAAATCTGGAATTTAAATGAATTTTCTCCGTGCAGCATAACAATATCAATACTGTCAAGCTAGACAATACAGCACAGCTGACCTTTCCACACTGTTACACTCACTTATTCCCCCTGATCTCCACTTGCGTTCTGTAACCTGTAACCTCTAACTGTCAGAGAATAGGCGAGTCAGATAATGATAATGATAATTTCATATCAAACTACTAAATTACCTTTTATTTAACTTCTGTTAGCCAGAGAATTAACAAGACATCTTGTAGTCCAACAAGATTGGCTGGCGATGCACAATGTTAATATTTTCAGTAAAGATGTTTCTTCACGTTTCTGAGATGTTAGTCCCCACACATGACAAGTCTGGCGATTTAACTGCTTGGAAGAGAGGTGGTTGGACAGCAGGTGTGACATAGCCTACATATTCCAGAGACCTTGAGACAAAAGTGGATTGTGTTGACAAATATGCAGCTATATCAATGGAAACTTGCACATGGTGGCCAATAATATGAACATATTTTGAATGTGGTTTAATTTGAATCCATCAGTTTCCATTAACTTTGAAGATTTGTTTTTATGGCTGGTAGAATCAAAATCTTGAGTACATGCTGCGAAGTTGATTGTTGACTAGGCCTCTTGTTGAACCCCATATTTAACCCAGCTGTTATGCTTACAGAAAGGGAATGCTGGATGGGCAGATGAAAGTGATGGTGGAAGAGGACGAGCAGAGCCTTCGAGAGACTTTGCCAAGGTAAGGTGGCCAGTTGTTTGTTCTTGTCCCACTCAACACTCAATCCTATTATTTTATTGAATTAAATGGTACAATTCCGATTCATCTGCAGCTTTATGATCTGGACAATGACCCAAACCGGAAGGAGTTTCTCGACCAGCTCTTTGTATTCATGCAGAAACGAGGTAAATGTTTAAATTCTGAGTTTTACCAAGTTGCTTAAATCTTCTGTTTTTAAATTATAGGATAAACTAGGATAAAGCTATAATTCTGAATTGAGTTTTGACACATTTGTCACTGGAATTTACTTTAGTCATGTTTTCAATATTTCAAAGCCTTCATTAAAATACTCAGAAATAGGTGTTCACCCTTTAGTTAGCTTCATAGCCATGCCTTTTTTTAGGATTGAGCTTAAAGTTTGCAGCAAACAGCCAATGGGCTATCTTTTTTGGACTGTTGAATCTACTTGTGGTCAACTTTTGGTGTAGAATCACAATTGGCATTCTGCAAAATGAATTATTAACCCTAAAATAAACTGATAAGACGACAACTAAAACGGCAGTCTCCTGGCATCCCTCTGTTCCCGCCCCTCCTAATCCCACAAGCGAGGGCCCCAATTTCATACACTATGTAAGTATGCTTGACAAGGTTGGGCCAGTGTTTAAAGGAAAGAGTTGGAGTAGAGGCCCCCTTTCTCAAACTAATGACTATGATTAATAGTTTGTTCTGCCTTGGGGAGCCTCGTCACTGTTGGATATGGTATAAAGTGTGCAATCTCACTTAGCAAAATGGAATAGATTGAAGATTAACTTGTTTAACAGAGTCAGAAAGAGAGGCAAGCAGAGTAATTCAACTAAGGTTTTACATCAAGGTGATTTATCCTCTTGTTGAGTAACTCATTGGCTGTTTGATGCAGTTACACCATGCCTGTGTCCCCAAATAAAACAGAAACGGTGCTCCCTCGCATCTAAACAGCATAAGGTTTACATGGTTACATTACATTATGTATATACCATATACATGTTTTCATCTAAGTAATCGTATTCCAGTTGCTATATTAATGACTTTACTCCAAAGTAGGATTGTCCGGATAAACTGTCAAACATTAGATTGACAGGCACGGCTGACACTCCCCTAACCATAAGCCAATGCACTAATTAGGCTGTTGTGCAGAAGATCCCCCCACCCCCATCCAACATAGCTAAGCTTCATTAGTGAGACCTGTTCCAAAGAGGTTGCCAGCTACTCTACTCAACCTCATTTTAACCTCACGGCCACAGGTGGGCTGGACAACAACACATAGTCTATTCCTAGCCTGCCAATTCCATTTCTCTCTCAATCTGCCAATGTTATCGTTAAAGGTTACAGTAGTTCAGCTTTCTATCCCATCACAATTCAACCTGGGTTCAGTGCACATCAGATATCATGTACCTGATCTATAATCGTATGTCCTATATATGCATTAGACCACCATTATTCATAATCTGTGTGATGTCCTTGACTGTTTATCCAGGCACCCCTGTGAACCGCATCCCCATCATGGCCAAGCAGGTGTTGGACCTGTACATGCTCTACAAGCTGGTGACAGAGAAGGGAGGCCTGGTGGAGGTCATCAACAAGAAGATATGGAGAGAGATAACCAAAGGTCTCAACCTACCCACCTCCATCACCAGTGCAGCTTTCACCCTCCGCACACAGTAGGTTCTAGGCTTATACATTTAACAAATGCAAGATCTAATTTGAATTTGGTTGATAGACACAGGGTGCAAATCGAAACTGTCCTCTTAAGTGTAATTTATTTGTACAATTCTATAGTTTAGTGCATACGTGGAAAATAATTGCCTATACCATGCAATATAACCGTGTGCACTTGTGATGCCTAGTTCAATGTAAAAATTGAAAAAAGCAATGCGTTTGCTTGTAATAAACCCTAGCAAGTCTTTTAAGATGCTGTTCTTAATCAGTTAATCATCATATTGTCTCTGCAGGTATATGAAGTACCTCTATCCTTTTGAGTGTGCAAAAAAGGGGCTGAGCTCTCAAGGCGAGCTGCAGGCGGCCATTGACAGTAATCGGCGTGAGGGTCGACGGCCCAGCTACAGCAACAGTCTGCATTGCTTCTCCCCCTCCCCCAGCACAGCTTCCCAGTCCCTCCTGTCTCCCCCCAAAGTGCAGGCTGTCACTGCTGGAGCCAATGGCCTGCACTCTTCCTCTATCCCCTCATTGAAGAGAAACACAGGTAGGTGTGTGTGTGGTTGTGGTGGTGGTGGAGGTAGTGGTGGAGAGTGTGTGTGTGTGTGTGGGTGGGTGGGTGGGTGGGTGGGTGGGGGGGGTAGTATTTTATGTTGGGAAGTGACATTAAAAAGAGAAGCATGGATAACTTAATTTGCGGAAAATGTTATATTTAACTATGATTTAATGACAAACACAACTGAATTGGCACATCTCATGCTAAGTGTGTTATCTATCAAAGACATCAGCTACCGCCTGGTCCAAATAAAAACCATGGGACAAAATAGGCAATGTCAGTGTGGGATCCCTTCGCCCTCAGCTGTCATATGAATGTTCTCGTACACATCCATTACATTTGTATACATCAACACGTAACCCAAATGCATAACATGAGATATATTAAAAAGAAAAAAACGTTTTTTATTTTAATCTTTTTTTGACGTTCAATAGCAATAACTTAAAATTTTTCTAGATGAGATTTCAACTCCCATGCTGCCCAGCAGACTGCCCATGTCCCTGTCCCAGCAGCAGCAGCAGCAGCTAGTACAGGCCACTGCTTTGGAACACCTCAGGGAGAAGCTGGAGAGGGGCACCGTCATTGGCGGGGCGGCCGATGGGCCGGAGAAAAAGTTGTCACGGCTGTCAGAGGAGCAGCAGCGTCTGTTGCAGCAGGCCTTCCAACAGAACCTGCTGGCCATGGCTTCCCACTTCAACCCTACAAACCTTAAGCTCAACAATGGCCACGGTCTGTCACTACACTCGTCTTTGTAGTCATCTATGTCTTTGTAGTCACACTAAATCTCCAGTGACCTATTGAATGCTAACAGTTCAAGTACTTATTATAATTTCATTTCCAGTTGAATTTGAAAATGTAAGCAATATTTGGATTTTAAACAAAAAAACATAGCCTATAATATTTATCATGCGATATATGAAAGTTTTTTTTTAATTTTTTTTATTTCACAATGCAGACAGCAAACAGGACATGTCACTCAGGATCTCTACTAATGGAGCTGCAAGCATCAGTATGTCAATGGAAGTCAACGGTGTTCTATATTCAGGTAAGAAAATATGGTGGATTATATTGCTTTCAAGAAATAATACATTTAGTTAAAAAGTTAAGAGTTGGCAGATTGTCCCCTTTTTACCATACTATTCCATTCCATAGGAATGCTGTATGCCCAAAAGTCTCCGGCTGCACCTGCCGTGTCTGAGGCCGTTACTCCGGCTGGAACAACCGGTTTCAGTGCACTCTCCTTCTCTGACAGCCCCTCCTCTTCGTCCTCATCCTCTTCCTTGAAGGAAGCAAACTGATTTTATTT
>JAVQIZ010026946.1:0-18176 GCA_036023535.2 Galaxias brevipinnis | reverse complement strand
GGCATCGTGTTGACACTCGACCACAGGTCTGTTGTGGCCGAGAAGTAGTCAACATCCTTCAATTCCAGTTTGATGCTTTCCTTCAATTTGAAATACATTTCAGGTACCGCTGTTCCAGAAAAGTATTTTCTATCTGGACGGACATATTGTTTTGACTAAATGAGCAACTATTCCCTCATTGTCTCTTACATTACAAGTGTTTTAAATCATACAAAGATTTTTATACATCAAGATGCATTTGGATCTTTACCTCTGGTGCTCCTTAACAACAGTCAGCACTTCATCAGAAAGATGTCGGGAGTCATGAGAGAAGCGGAACAGTTCTTTGAGCTGGGCCTTGAGGTGTTCCACTTGGGGCTCCTGAACTGACAATGCATTCCTTACTCCCTTAAGTCAAGAAAAAATAAGGATCGAGATATCAGTACAGTGAAATCTATGCTCCTCTTTTCCCTCTGGTCTCCATCTACTTTCGGCACGACTCACACATATCTGGGAAAAGCAATAATATGTATAATTATTTAGTATTGTTTTTCTCTGCTCTGTTAAATTGTGTACGATTTGAGTCAAGTAAAATAATAAAAATTAAAACAAATGTGAGACATATCTGAATAAAGCAAATGAGTAAGAGTAGCAAAGCACACAGGAAAAGGTAAATAAAGTTAAGGCACAGAGTACAAGAGAGTATTTTGGGGATAAACAGAAAGAGATACAGGTAGCTCATGGACACAGATTGAATCTAGAAAAACAACCGCAAGTGTCAACATGAAACAACACATTCAAAGAAAGGACGCTGCATTTGAGACACCCACCATGTACTTTCTCCAACGGTCCACCATTAGATCCTCTGTCCTCTCGCCCTTGTCCCTGGTCTCACTTTCCTCTAGTTCTTGCTTTAGCCTCTGGAACAGGGTCCTCAAGTGGCTAATGGATTCAGCAAGACACTGGCACCTTGTGAAGTACAAGCTACAGGAGTCCAGGTTGGAGCGAAAGCCCTCACCAGACACAGACAGTCCCTGCCACAGATTCTGCCAGCCGAGTCGAAGGTCATCAGTCTCCTTAATCAGCAGCTCTGCACCCGCAGGGGATGTGTTTACCCGTATGGCATCTGCCATACACTCAATGTGCTGCAGAGACTTCTCCTCACTGGCTGCACTGTCTTTTAGGATCTAGACAAAGGGTGTTGCGAGAAGTACTTATTAATAGTATTTGCTTTTTAACTGTTTGTTTCTCTAGTTCAGTATTTTTTTTATATTTTTGCATGAAAATAAGAAAACGAAGCATACACCGCAGTCTGGTATTCAAGTCCACCAAATTAAAATCTGCAGACAAAATTTCTAGTCTTATCCCTAAACACCGTATTTATGGTTACCTGTAAGGCTTTGAGTTGATCCTCAGCAGAAGTCTCGCTTTCAACCAAATAATTTAGCTCATCAATCTTCAACTGCAGCCACGACTTGAACTTCAAAACACAACTATGGTACATCTGGTGTTCCTCCGCTATCTTCTGGAGCAGTACTAGTCTCTCCTGTAAATAACATTAGTATCTTTCTTTTAAAATAAACTCAATATTCAATATAATGCTAATAAAACCAAAAAAACATCCATAAAACAATTATAATAGAATAAACTTGGGCTGTCAAAAATTTTTTATCACGATTAATCGCATGTGTGTCCATTGTTAATCTCGATTAATCGCAAATTAATCAAAAATATTTTTATCAACGTTACGTTAGCGAACTCAAGTCAGTAAATCATAATAGGTGGCTGGTAACGTTACTTCAATATACGTAGCCAGCAATGTTTATATAAGCTATGCCTAGTATGTATTAAAAATACTCCTGATTGCATTTTCAGAAGAGTTATTCTCAGTGGTTGAATTATTACAACTTAACAAGGGAGTTGGTCAAATATCTGATCAGGTGTATATTTTTTTTACATTTCTATAGCATTGAAAGGGTACATTCTGGTAGCTTTTAAAGATATAACAAATTAAGTTGAGACAATTTATAAGTAAAATGGCTTAATGACCAATTTAGCAAATAATTCCATAACAACCCCAACCACCCTCACCCCTCGCTCCAAAAACAAAACTGGTGGCGGGAAAAGCCTTTTGCCACTGATAGTGTGCAAGCCAATTGCGAAGTGCCAACCCCGCTAAGCATGCATGGGAGTGAACTGAAAGTCTCAGAATGAACGAGCCGTCAGTTCCTAATGTCCACCAACATGCTGTTGGCACATAAAAAATCTGCTCCAAGGAGGGGAGTGGACACCCTCGCCAAAACAAAATCCCAACTAAAACGTTGTGCTCCGTTTCCCGAAGGTCCTGATGGCACTGCCTTTTGCGGCCTCAAGGGCAGGGCCATGGCTCCCGCCCTGAATGTCAATCAATGGAAGGACGCATACCTGAGCCCCCTGCTCTCCAGTGCAACCTACTGTATCTTTATTTTACTGTTTTCAATCCCACAACACACCGTCCCACATTTACTACATCACCATATACACTCCTCACATGTCATCCCAAAGCTCATGCCTTTAAAGGCACAGGCGCTAATTGGCCACCGTGTCAAGAGGTGATTTATGTCCCAGCGATGGCCGCCACACTGTCAATATTTTCATTTATTTGATTTAAAAAGTGGAATTTCTAAAACATACAAAATCATATTACAAAAAAAAAAATCTATCTGAAAAATTTGCTATTTTTGAGCATTAACTTCTCTATCCATCCATCCATTAGCTATACCGCTTATCCTATGCAGGGTCACGGGGGGAGCTGGAGTCTATCCCAGCCGACACTGGGCAAGATGCGGGGTACACCCTGGACAGGTCGCCAGTCTATCACAGGGCTGACACATAGGGATAGACAACAACTCACACTCACATTCACACCTACGGGCAATTTTAGAGTCACCAATTAACCTGCATGTTTTTAGACTGTGGAGGGAAACCGGAGTACCCGGAGGAAACCCACGCGAACACGGGGAGAACACGCAAACTCCACACAGAAAGGCCCTTGGGTCAGGTTGGGATTGAACCCCGGACCTTCTTGCTGTGAGGCAACAGTGCTAACCACCAAGCCACCGTGCTGCCACAAATTAACTACTCCATTAATGCAAAACCATGGCAAGATAAATGACTTCACTGTTCAATACCTCATGGAGATGATACATTCCAATTAACTGATTAAATGACACATTGTGCATGCACATTGAGCATCTTAAGTGGGGCTGCATGACGAATGAATATCATAAGCGCAGGGGTAGTAGTGCATCGATCGTTACGAATCTTTGGATATTTGATAATAGTAATTATTTGTATAGCTTACTCTTTACATTTATATTGTATCATAAACAATGTTGTGGCCAAATTTGACATCCTAGTGGATGTTCCGGCCTGGGATGTGGTTCAGGGTTGAGGGGATGGTCAGAGCGAAGGCCGGGTCACCAAAGAGATAATATGTGCCTGTTGGAGACACTGAGACTAGAAGTTTTGTGTTTCAAGTCATAACATTAAAGCATGTCGTAGTCTCTGCGTACGTGTCGTTAGATATGCTGATTATGAACATGTAATCCATCTTGTCCAATGGAATGATTGTTCATCTTAGACCTATATACTCGTTAGAACCTTGTCAACTAATCAGAACTTACTATGTTGTTAGACTGGTTTGACTAGTGCTTTCTCTGTGTACAGACTCTGACTCAGACTCTGTAGTCATTAATAAAATTGTACTTAATCTTTTCATGGTTTCTCCCTCTCATTAATTGGTTATTTTCTGTCATAGAATGAAATTATCCACTACACAAGTCTTAGAATAGGTTTGCCACCATCTTTCCAAAGGCGCTGGACAGACTGGCAGAAAGGCTCCTGGTTAGTCTGAAGTGGCAGGTGTCAAAGACTCAAAGGCATTGCGGGAGGAGAGCAACTGATATGTGGGAACAAGGCTTTGGGCTATTAGTCACTGCGAGCCTGCTATTAAAATTCCAATCAGAGACATCAAGATGTAACCCCTACAAAGTTAGATCAGGGCTCTGAACTAAGAAGGATGCATGACTAAGGGTCGTGCTTGGCCAAAAAAACCCCCCAAAAAAACGTATCCCACGTGTGTATTGTGGTGTGCTTTGGCCTACAGTGACTTATTCTGTTCTGTAGCTACAAGAAGTCACTTATGTCTTCCTATATTATTAAACAAGCACCGAGAACATGGCAGAGTCGGTCCATACATCTGCGGTGGAGCTTCCTCCTACGTGCACGTCATCCTGTCTCACACTCATTCCCCTCGGCGACTTCAACAGCACAGAATTAAAAAGGTGTCAGAATGGCATCACAGACAAAGGGAAGGCCAGGCCGGCCGTCATCCCTGGCTTTCCTGTGTCTGTGTGACGGGACTCGGGGAGCTCCCCAGCGTGCGGAGTAGCTGTTTCAACCGGAGTCTCCACCATCACTCTTTTGATCAGCCTGTGCAATTTTCCAACGTTCCCTCTTCCCACATGTGCATGCCCTCTTCCAGGAACGTGCTGCTCACCAGTGGGATTGCGAACAGACTCTCCCCCCCCCCCGCCCCCATTTTTTTTTTCTTCTTCTTTTTAACCCTGTCAGTTTGGAGAAGTGGCGAAGCTTCAAAGTCGCCCCGCTATGGCAAAACGTCTCGGCAGCGAGCTCCGAGAGAACGAGAGAGATGGTGCCGTTTATGTTTTGTAATTTGCCTGCATTACTGTGCTAATGTCGGGGTTAAACACCGCGGGGAGGCGTTTTAAAGTTCAGAAGTGTTTCGGAGCACTCGGAGGGCTCCCATTTAACACAAAGGGAGATGATTGAGCTCCCATGAATTCTAAGAGCCACGATTTTTTCTTTGACTGCTAACTCTTCTGTCTTGTTATATCCTTTTGCTGTCCCGCTCTCTCTGCTCTCTCTTTCTCATACGCACGCACACACACACACACACACACACACACACACACACAGATACACACACTCGTTGTTCCTCCAGTGCCACTGTGTCAACGGCAGCGTTACCATACAGGGGTGACATTTCAGGCAGACAGATTAGGCCTCTCTCCAATTAATTTTGCTTTCCTTCCTCACCCGTTAAATACACAATCAACCAAAGGCAAAATGTCAGCGAAACAAACGAGGAGCCACCAGGCGGCTGACAATTACCGCCGAGCACCTCAGAAATGCCAATATGTTAAAGCGGTAGCGGCCTCAGAGATGAATGGAGAGACAAGCCCCCTCGGGTGGGGGGGGGGGGGTTTGTGACAGGACAGATGAGCGGATGGGATCTTGAAGGGCCTGTCTGATTTTTTTACCCTGTGGCAAATCACACATCTAGGACGGAGAGACGGCAGGTATGTGGGGAGGCCAAAATGACCGCGGAGCCTGCTGCACAGAAGATTAGGTTGAAACGCCGGTGCCAGCCAACACGATTCCAGTGGCAAGTCAATAACATATTGGCTTAAAATCCAAGCGTTTCAAAAATGTCAGAACAAATGTATTATTGGTAAACTTCATAGTTTTTAAGGTTAGCTTGTCAATAGGCTGCCAAGGGGAGCTGTCGGTGACTAAATCCTGAAAGGACGTGTGGATGAACACACATCATCACTCTCTTGTTTTGTCTCACATGCAGCTGGTGCTGGGGACAAGGCTATCATGTTCTGGAAGGGCAAATAAACACATACGCGCACACACACACACACACACATACAAACTGACCGTCCATATGGAAATCAATGGCCCGGGGCGGACTTGCTAAACGGACCAAATTGGCATGTGAAACCAGGCAGAAAAGAGTGGCTCTGCTTCCTACCAGGGGGGAGTGACTAGGACTGAAGGTTAGCAACGAGGAGGGAAGAAAGAGGCGGGGCACACCAGAGAAAGAAAAGCAGTGGGAGTACATAAACGGGGTGGGGGCTGTAATGGTCCAGGTGAGAGTCAGAGAGCCATGGGAGACGTCCGTGTGTGTGTGTGTGTGTGTGTGTGCGCGTGCGTGTCCAGGTGACCAGAGCCTCTTCCAGCCCTGAGCACAGACTCTCAAGCTGTTTCAGTTGGACCGCGGGTTCTCCTCCAACACGCTCCCCAGCCTCGGCCCCCGCCGTCAGGTCCATCTGCTGGTCTGTCTGAGCCCAGCATCCCCCCTCCCTCTCTCCTCCCTCCCTCCTCCCCCCTCCTCCGCAGAGCCAGCACTCCTCGAGGTAGGCACACCAGAGCCAATCTGAGACGAATCTCACCCCCGTCTGCTTTCTACCTTAAATGTGTGGGAGAGGGTGGGGAGGGGGGGGGGGGGGTGGTTGGGGGTGCTGCGCTGTCAATTTGCACGGGGAAAAACAGGTGGGACGGGCGAGTACTTTGAGCAGGTTCCAACCTGTTTACCAGCGTGGAAATAGCAGGCCCTTCTCTGTTCCAGCTCGGTTTAATCACTTCTTTTTTCTCTCTCTCTCTCTCCTCCTTCTTCTCTGAGATGCTCAGCCGCTGCTCTCCTTGATTGACTTGGCCCACAGCCACTCCCGGTGAAGGACCTCTCCTTTTGTAACGTCAATGTGGAATCGATGGGCCATGACACTAATGAATGGCGTGACAGAGGGACATGATGGAGGAAATCAAGGTCCTTTGAAGTTTCTGGTGGGACGCCAAGACCCTCGGCGCGATTTAGCCATAATTCCACCGCGTTAAATCACCGAATTTCATTTAGAGTGGAGGCCTTGAAGGCTGTCCGAGGCCGGTATTTCTTTCTCTTACTCTTGACGCATCTCTCTCAGTCACTCTCTCGTCACCCGAGACCCTTCCGAGCGCCTGTCGGTGTCACTAACACACACACACACACACACACACACACACAAACGCACACATGTTCAGTTGAATTGAGAATTGTGGGTTTTTTGCGCACTTACACGCACACACACCTGCGGGACAACCACTCACTCCAGGGTGGGTTTAGGATGGAGAGTGCGTGCTAGGGAAACCTAACCATTGCTCACTTCCGATTGATGGCGCCTGTGTTTGGCACTGCTGCCCGCTAAGTAGCAGCTATCGTTCTCATCGTGTTTACACCCTGTCTGTCCCGATGTCTGCTGTGTCTTATGAAAGAGAGTAAGACAGTAAGAGTGACACGAAGCCACGTATCCGTGAATCTGTGTTGGAGCTGTGCAGTCGGGACCTCTGGAACTTTCTGCAGCCTCCTCCGTCCCTGTCTGCCCTGAGGACAGTCTGCAGTTCGGCCTGCCAGCTACACCCGAGGCTCAGGAGGAGCTGTCAACGGCCGAGGAAACTCTCCGGGCCGTCTGCACCCTCAGCTGCCTCAACACTCCCCAGAGGTTAGAATAACCTGGCTCCGGCCCGTCTCTGCTAACGTCAGCACTTCCCACCTGCGCCTTCCCCCCGGTAAGACAATCATTCAAGCCCGGTGGTGTTGACTATAAGAACCTGCTGCCCGTAGCAACAGGCTGCACTGTCAGACACCGCGAAAGCCTTCGATTAAGATGTCTTAATCTTAACGCGAGGTCGGTGTGTAACAAATCTTTTATCCTAAGGGACTTATTCTTGTTGCATGGTCTTGACTTTTCGTTTCTAAGCGAAACCTGGTTGAAACGTGGCGGCGACGCGGCATCGATTGAATCGCGGCCCGTGGACCGTGACTTTGTCAGTGAGCCGAGGAAATCCGGTAGGTCGAGGAGGAGGCCTAGCTGCTCTTTTTTTACCAAAACAGTTCACTCGCCGCTCCGAGGACATACGTCGGGAATTTCAACACTTTTGAGGCGCATAAAGATTGGATTGGCTAATCCTCTCTTCTCTGTGTTGATTTACCGCTCAACTGGCCCAAATTATGGCTTTCAAACGGAATGGGCTGAGTTTTTATCTTCTGTGGTTGTTAAACTTGAAAAAGTTCTGATTGTTTATGATTTTAATATACATGTTAATGATGCAGCTGATAGATTTGCCAGAGTTTCTGAGCAGAACTCAGTCTTTGAATTTGACACAACATGTATCAAGGCCCAACGCACAATCATGGTCATAGTCTTGATTTGATTTTTTTCTTTGGGTCTGAACCCTAATACTTTATGTGTCGACAATTTATATGCGTCTGACCATGAGTGTATTATTTTTGATACTGTCTTTAATTCTGACATCCAATCCATCAAGCGCTTTACCCATACTTGCACTCTCCATAGCCACTGCTGTGATTTTATACTCTCTCTTTGTAGACCTCAGCAAGGATATAATATAATAATAATAATATTATATATTTATATAATAATATATATATTATTTATTATTATTATTATTATTATTATTATTATATATAATAATATAATGACTTTCCCTGTCCAGACAAATTACCTACTCTGCTCCTTTAACAACCTCAGTTTTTCAACCGATTTGGTTGCTCCTTTTTAAAACAAATGCATTTGTATCATCTCCTTGGATGAATGAAGACTCACGTTGTCTACAAAGAGCGTGTAGAAAGGCTGAGCGTAGGTGGGAAAACACTAAGCTAGTGGTACACTTCATCTACATGAAGGAACCTCTTTCATCTTTTAATCAGAAAGTGAAAGAAGCGAGAGCAGCTTATTTGTCCATGTTGATTAGCTGTAACAAGAATAATCCAAAGGCTTTGTTTAGCACAGTCGATAAGATTGGTTAACCATGCCAGGCCTCCCGCTGTGCCAATCTTTTCCAGTGATTGGGAAAGGTTACTATCCTTCTTTGTGAATAAGGTCACTGACATAGGATCAACAATACTGTATTACAGTACCTCGGAAGTTGACTGTTCGGCTCAAGTTCCTCTGGTATGCCAATTTAGCCCAATTTCTTTAGAAGACATCACAGCCATAGTCTCCCAAATGTGTCCTTAGAGAAAGTAGTGTGTAAACAACTCCTACATGCCCTTTTCTTATAACTTTCTCCAGCTTAACCCTGACAAAACCGTCCTCGTTATAAGCTCTGAGGGTATCTCTGATCAAATACAGCAGTGTATTGGTCCTGTAGCGGCAAATGTTAAGCAAGCCTCAAAAAAGGTTTTCTGACCAACACAGGAACTTTTAATTGCATGTAAAGAAAAGTGGTCCCATTGTGTTTCTTTCAATGAAGAAGCGTTGCCAAAATCAAATCTGGCCTTTCCAAGATCTGGAAAAAAAATCATTCATGTTTTTGTCTCCTCCCGTCTTGACTATTGTAATGCACCGTTCACTACATTAAGTCGCTCTTCCGTGTCTCGGCTCCAGCTTGCCCAAAATGCGGCCGCTAGACTTTTAACAAAGACACGATGTAGGTCACACATCACACTAGGGTTGACCTCTCTTCACTGGTTACCCATTGACTGCAGCATTGATTTTATTTTAAATTATCCTAATCACATGTAAAGCACTACACGGGCTGACCCCACTCTATATCGCCAAATTATTGTGTACCCTGGCCACAGTGAGATCACGGACATCTCTCAGGTCTTCTGACCAAGGCCTTCAAGCCGTTCCAAAATCTAGGCTAAATACTAAGAGTGACAGGGCTTTTGCAGTCATAGCTCCTTCTCTCTGGAACAGTCTTCCAATAGTAATACAAAATGCAGATTCAGAGGACATCTTTAAGAAGCTGTTAAAAACTCACTTGTTTCGTAAGCACTTCATTTTGTAATGTGTGTTTCAGCCTTTTACCTTCTGTGCAATTTTAAATGTCCTTTTATTGTTATTTTATGCTTTTACATTTATGTTTTTACGTTGTGCAGCGCCTTGTAACTCTGGTTCTGAATGGCGCTTTATAAATAAAATGTACTTCCTTACTTTGACTGTAGCCCTCATTACTGGGCGCTTTCATAGCTCTGGCAGTGACAAAAAAGTTCATCTTTCACAGAGGGCCTGAATTAACATCTGTTTTCAGGTCCAATAACAGTGACGGCCTTATTACAGGTCCAGAAATACCAAGTCACTCAGCCCATATTATGTTTGACCGGCCTGCCTTTCGCAGGGTTGAAGCGGCGCTATGACATAAAAGGTTATTTTATAATTATTCCCTGTGCAAGTGAATAAATCAAAGGTCATAGCATCTTGGAAGCACAAAGGATCTGTGCCGTTCCATTCAGCGATGGTCCGAGTCCCCTTTTCACTGTGCAGGCCCAGCCCCGGCTACCGTCTGCTCAGGGACGCCAGAACCAAACGCTCCTGCCCACTCAGATTCTGATCCAGGCAGACGTTCCTTCCTCAATCTCTTCCTACCACTTTTTCTCATTAGTCTAGCCGCCGTTGAGAACGCAAGAAGGAAGAGGGGAATGGAGCAACAATAGGTAAGAGAGGGTGGGTTTTGTGCGGGCACTTGTGTGTTTTGGCGTGTTTATCTGTGTATTTGTGTGTGAGAGAGAGAGCTGAGATTTGTGCTCCTCATCTGTCCACGGGGTCGTTTTCTAGTGTCCCCCGGTCGCAGTGGGCGGCTCGTCAATCATGTCTGTGAAGCCGTACACACGGTGATGGATGGACGAGCAGAACGCATTTCCCACACGTCTCTCCCAACTGACGACACACACTTGTAAGGATGGTGGACGTGAGACGCCGACCCCGTGTCAGGCCTGATTACAGTTTCAAGGTAAGAGCCCCTTGACTATAGCGCGACGCCCCGATCAAAACAAACACGGCACAGAAATGCCTCTGTTTGGGCAAACTCGCCGAGGTTGAAAGGCATACAAGGATATCGCATGTGTACCCTCTTGAATATTTCATAGGCTACTCTTTAACGGTATAGAAAATTCATATTTTATTTGTATATATATATATATAATGGAAATTCTATATTGTTGACAAGTGCTGCTGCTCGTTATTTCTCTGCCTGCCTCCATTTTGGAAGGACACCGCTCGAAAAAGCCCTTAGCTTCAATTCTCCCCAACTCAAGGTCTCAGTGTCCTGTGTTCTCCCCTTTTCCAGAAAACAAACAAAGCCATCCTAATCCTCAGCTTCCTCTGTAAAGCCTGATCAGTGAGAGCCAGGGTCAGGAAGACAAGGCGGCAGAAATGCACACGACGGGTCATTAGCTTGACAATGCCTTTGCCTGGGATTAGCCGGCCAGCTCTCTCCGTCTATTCACGGCCAAGAACCAACTTAAGGGCCCATCTTTTTCTTCTCATCAGGGGGATCAGGCACGGTTACTTTCCGTCCACTACTTTTCTGGGATTTGTAGGCCTAGCTCAAACTGGTCTGGTAGCTGACAGCTCTTGCAGCACTTACATTGTAAGGCGCATGAAAGAGAAGGCATTACTCAGCTGAGGTTCTCTAAAAAGACAAAGGGGCTTTTTAGCGAGTAAAACAACAAGGGAGACATGGGTTAAACAGCAAACACCAAAAACATTTCAGATTAAAAGCTAAGGTATTTATAGTTGTCAAGACAGCTTTTCAAGAAGCTTTCGTGAAGAAAATAAAACATGTTATTTCCTCCTTGGCATTTGCATTTCCCAGAGGTATCACTGCTTATGTGATATTTACACATGCATAATCATGGCATGTATCAACTGGTGGCACAGGTGTTAGCTACTCCTATTTTTGACCATCTTTATTTTTTTTTACTGTATTAAGTTTACCTTTTGATTAGCTTTTACTGTTAGCCTTACAAAGGACTGTTTTATGTGTGTTGGATCAGAGCAAGAGGTCTGGCCTTAAATTGGTTGTTGCCATCTCTGATGGGACTATCAGTGGTTGGCCGACATCTGCTGGCGTTACTATGACACGGTGAAATTGCAATGGTAAAATGCTACGTTTTCTTCATTTTGGTAACTCAAAGTGGAATGGGGCAGGAGGTTATCTGAGGAGACTGTGGGTGGACAGGTGATACTGTCCGTCAGAGTAAGAGAATGCTCAGAGGGTAATGAGGTCACCCATTGTCTCACTTTACCATTGTGTAAAGTCATAACACACACTGTATCTCAGACATGTCGTCCGGTACACTCAAAATAAAAAAAAAATTATATAATAAATATCCAATGTTGAGCGATAACACATTTCACACTCACTTTGCTCACAGCTTACTTCCCCAGTCAGTATCAGCCCTATTCTCATTGTGTGGATTAGTGTGAAATAAAGAGCGATAGCCAGAGATAGGACCGTACACCTCAGACGCTAGGAGTAAAATGAGACAACAGTTCAACACGTTTTCTTTATGTAAAACAAAGAAATATCTTATTACATGACCCGGTGAGGAGTCTCTTTATAAGCATTACCTTCCAACACCACAATACTGTCAGGAGAACATTATGCATACAAACTCTATACTCCGCATTATTATAAAGCAAAACTGTGGATTCTATGCATAGCCCAAGCTGCATTATGGCATAAACAGTGTTTGTCATTTTTCTGTTTTCAGGTTGGCATGCTGGAGAAAAACTATGGCTTGAATTAAACGTGTTCCGTCTGACAATCAGGTGTAAATCAAAAAGCAATTTAGATTCCTCCGGAATGGCGGGTACACAAAGTCCCCTCTCCAAGATCCTTTGTTATTTCGACATAGAGTCTGGCTGTTCCAGCTGGAAATCCTATGTAAGACTGAATTATTCCCCTTGTGTGTGCGCGTTTATGGGTTTGTGTGTGTTTATGGATGTGTTATGTAGCTCACACAATCCACCTTGAAGATGAGTTCTGCACTATGTGTTATCGTATTATATACAAGCTCATTGAAAAGCCTAAAGAACAACAGAGAGCTAAACATACAGTGAATGCAGTATCTACGTTTCTCCATCGTTGATTGAAATTGATTTGTTAGTGGCGCAGAATGTCCATCCAGGCAAACTGCCGGCATAGGTGTAGTCGGTATATAATATACAATACATTTGCGAGCTGAAAATTGTTCCTTTTAATATAAAATAAAGATTTCCTAGATTACAATATCTAAACCACATTAGAATAGAGTTTACTATCATAATAATGCCTCAGGGAGCAGGCCCGGCCTTCATCAATCTGGTGTACGCTGAATTGCATTTTTATGTAAATTAACTTTTTCAGGATATTTAAAGGAATAGAATTCAAATCATTCACCCCTTGAAAATAATGGTTTTGAAAGATCAAACATGACCTGGTTTGTTTGTGACTGGCTGAGATTAGGTCAAATCATAGCGTCGGTCACGTAATGACGGTCTAGATTGTCGTTGACTGCTCTGTTCAGTCTAGCGTCAAGAGCACAGTGAGTTAGTGATCTGTCTACTCTATGGCATAATGAACATCAGAAAATGGCTAAAGTCTGGTAAACCGACAACAACGTCAGTATCTTCAGAGGCTGCCGCTGCAGTTGGAGATGATGAAGCAGTGGGAGTTATCCCTGTGACTGCGGAACCTTCGCCATCATGCCAAATTGCTGCTAGCTATAGCCATGTTGCAGCTAGCAGCACCCTAGAGCTAGCCAGCCAGCCTAAAACCAACCACATCAAATGATCTCGACCATACTAATCAGGTGATATTAGACGTGTTTCCAGATATTATTCTGGAAAAAGGCGATCGTCTTGGTACAATTCTTGGTACAGTACAAAGGATTGGCTAGATTATTCAGTAAGCAGAGATGCAGCTTTTTTTGCTTCCTATGTTGTAAGTTTGAGTAAATTGTTCATCATCTGACACAGCGTTTACTATGAGAGGAGTATGTGACTGGAAGCACAGAATTGAAACCGACAGTTCATACTGACACAAATGAACAATTCCCCTCCAGAGGAAGTAAAATAGACAATCATAAGACTTTGACAAGTTTTCAAAAGCCTCTCAAAGCAATGCCAAGTGTTTTGGCAGCTTTGAGAAATGCTTTAACATTTGGAGTCTCCACTGCCATGTGCAAAAACTAGTTTTTTCCATTTTGAATAATGCTTTCAGTGACTACAGGCAGAGGATGCTGCATCCTCACAAAGTACAGTTAATACAACTGGCCTTCGAAAGGGACTTGACAAAGAAAATGCCAGGGTGAGAAACAGGAAATATGCCTTAAGGAGATTTAATGCTGTCTAAAACCAATCAGGACAGTTGTGGCAAGGAGGCATGGCTGCCTGCATATCAGTCCCCTCACTTGTACACTCCTGCTTAAAGCAAGGCTATATTGTAGCATTTGGACCTAACCTTATCTAGCTAACAAGCATGGCTTAGCGCACGGGCTTGTTTAGACACCATCGGAAGGGAGGGGTTTAGGGGAGGGGTGGGAGGAATAAGAAACTCTTAGATTCTTAGATTAGATTCTTGGTAATTGTTGCAAAATTCTTACACACTGCACCTTTAAGCAACTATGATACCCTGGACTGATGTAACGAAAAACACATTACATTTTGTTAATACATAAAAAAATGTCCCATCATTTTAAAACAGGCCCTGGAAAATTAAACCCTTACCCTCCATAAATAAATTCTGGCACTGGGGCTGATTTAAAACAGTTTTTTTTCACTGATTTGTGCGCATAATAACGAGTGCACCAAGCAGCGCTCTGTAACGGTGCAGAGACATCCGCTAGAGTGTACGAGAATGTGATTGGCTGAAATGAGAAGTCACATCTGTTAGCCTACAGAGCTTCCCAATTTGAAAAAAACATATTCGTCAGTCGAGCTGTGGCAGGAAGGTCTCAAAAATCCACACACGAATACGATATGATCCACAAATGTTAGGCACTTCACAAATGCAGATTCGGCAGGTTTCAAATAAATATAACCGCTTTGAGATTTTTTTTTTACATTTGTTTAAACCTAAACGTATTTGTATGAACTACGTAATTTATATAGAAATCTCTAAAAACATTTGTGAATTGATATGCATTTATTTGTGAGCAGTGTCACTTATATATAAATCACAAAAAAATATTTGTGAATCCTTATACATTTATTTGTGAACCACATCATTTGTATATAAATCAGGAAATATATTTGTGAATTGCTCTGCATTTATTTGTGATTATCGATAGCGATCTAATTCCATATATTATGTGGATCACATCGCATTCGTGTGTAGATTTTGGAGCTTCTTGCCACAGCTCGACTCACAAATGCCTTTTTTTTTCAAATGGGGAAGCCCTGTAGCCAATCAGATATGACTTTCCCTTTCTGTCAATCACGTACGTTTCTACATACTTCATGTTCTTACGGGGAGGTTTCCGTGGAGGAAAAATTTCGATATTGGATTCATGACTGCGGCCTTCAGTGTGAAATCTGAGGCGATTTGTCAAGGTAAGAGAAGTTATATTTATGATAAAACATTTTATATCACTTCACTGACAACTATTTTTTCACAAAGTCTTTATTTGTAGGGGTAGATATTTCTGAAAAGTTGCGCTAGCTAAACAGCTAACGTTAATGGTAGGCAGGATAAACGCGTTTTCAGGTTTTTTAAAAATCATTAAACAATGACATCTTCCGATTTGGGTTATTTAGTAAACGTTTATTAATAAAAACTAATTATAAAATTGTCAGTTTGTCAAATTTACAGTTTTATTGACTAAAAAAGGATTTTACATTTACCAGGATGATACTTCCGTGTAGCCAGACGCCGTATGTATTAAGCATGAACATCCTACGGCTCACTTTGATATTAGTGTACTTTTTTAAGTGTGCAACATGGACAACTTGTACTCCGAAAACTGCTAACGTCTCAATCAACTTGTTGTTTAAGGACGCGGTCCCGAGGTCTAAACGTTCTATAGCCTACTATAGCTCAAATAGATTTTCTATATTAACATTAGGTAACAGATTGCTGTCTAAAGTAATGCCACAGTAAAATATAAATAAAAACTTTATTCTATTATAGTTAACTTGTCTCCTGGTGAATAATGTATTAGATTGAATAAGCCAGGGCAAGAGGATTTGTATGCACTGTTGAATGAACCGAAACGTGTCTTCAATCATGAGGCATTAATGCAAAGATGGGGATCATCGGCAGCTCTGATCTGAGTATCTATACTTACTTAACAATAAAATTATTGCGTGGATTGATTCAAATAACACAAAGGGTGTAGTATTATAATGGTAGGTTTGAAATGAGTACGACAAAAGCAGCAGTGTTGTTAAAATTGTATTTGCCTATGCAGAAACCAGTCTGCAGACACAAACGACCATGTGCAACAAAATAATTAACTTAATGTCATGGCTTACTGTTAAAGATTTGAATAGATTTTGAATGTATTCACGCATACTACATTTCTAAATGTGCTGACTTATCTCAGATAACGTTTCAAAAGATAAAAAATGCCAGACTGAATCTCGCTGACCTAACTTGCAAGTCACACGCATGTTGCGTAACGCATCATTTCAATTTCTACTGAAATAATCAACAATTTATATTATATGAAGACGTACACTTAAAAAATCTCTCTATATTGTTTTTCCCTTGTGATCCAAATGCATCACATGCTTTGGGGGGGTGAATCTCTAATTTCCCTGAAGCGATTCATTTGACATTGAGCACTCCTCCATGAGCCCTTCCTCTATGTCCGGGTAGAAGCTCTCAAGCAACGGATGTATTGTGGGGTAGCAGCAACACAATAAGAGTTTTAAACGCATTTTAAGTCATTTATTTATGACTGTTCGGAGCCGTTGCTCAAAGTCACGTTCCCAGAGGGGTTGTCTTGAAAATTAGTCGAAGTTTGACCTTTTAATATTATGGGAAGGGACCGGAAATTTGGCTTAAACGCTAGGGGTGCACCATTTTTGACGGCCCGTTTTGATCCTAAAGTAGGTCCAGCATCTACCACTGCGCAGTGGAGAGTTTTTTATAATGACAGCTGATGTTATTAACAATAGAAATATGGAAAGACTGAATATCAGTGGCTTAAGGATATGTGCTTAAACCAGTTCATCAATCGTTTGATATTAAATAAAGTTTAAACTGCTTAAAGTTAAGGATTTTTTCGAGGAAGAACAAAACCTACACTATTTGGAAGCTAACTGTGAAATAACTCTACAAATATTAACACTTGTATGTAGTGAAACGAAGTTCTACTTTTGAATGACTTAAAATACCAACAAAAACGTTATATTTGTATCGATTCACAGTTTCAAACCGCTACACAGCGTGATGTTCTTTACCGCTGCATGAATGTGCTGTCGTTTAGACTACATTGTAGCTGTTGGGGTTGTCCAGGCCATTAATAGAGATCAGCTGCTCTCTCTAGCTAAAGTCAATGAAAGAGCTGAGCTCCTTTGACTGAATTTTACGAAACCAAAATGGGTTTGCTAGAAATAATATATATTTTTTTTGAACTGCATGTCAATACAATAGATATTGTTGTTACATTTCGTAGAACCTAACCTATTATGAAAAAAGTGTACAGAATATGTTTGAATATATTTGGCTTGCTGCTTTTCATTAGGAAAGTGTGAAAGTACTGCCTGCATTAGGCTCAGCAGCAACACTAGGGGGGGTGCAGGGAGTGCGGGCCGCACCGGGTGAGACCATCAGAGGGGGTTAAGGCTAAAACTATGCAAATAGAGCTTTAGTCCTCCCCTTTTGGTTGACCACCATGGGACCTTATTTCAGAAAAAAATGTATGGTAGTCAACGGCGAGAAATAACTTCTTATTTGAATTGTGCCATGAATTACACATCCATCCATCCGCCATACCGCTGATCCTTTGCAGGGTTGCTGGAGCCTATCCCAGCCAACAGGGCGAGAGGTGGGGTACACCCTGGACAGCTCGCCAGTCTATCACAGGGCTGACACATAGGGACAGACAACTCCCACTCACATTCACACCTACGGGCAATTTAGAGTCACCAATTAACCTGCATGTTTTTGAACTGTGGGAGGAAAGAAATCATGTCCTAAACCCCCGCCCTCATAGAAATCATAGAAATCATAGAAATCATGTCCTAAACCCCCGCCCTCACGTGATTTTTGTGCCAAAAAGAAAAAAAATCCAAAAGCAAAAACACAGATCCACAACCAAACAAATAAAAATAAAACCCACATAAGAAAACAGCGGGTTAAAATGACTAAAATGAAAAACATAAAAAACAACTATACATTTGTAAGATATAACTTATAATATATTTAGTAAATTTTTTTATCATCTTTTTTTTATTATAGATTTTAGTTTTGCTTATAGTTTTCTTATATTTTTCTTTTGGATTTTTGTTTTTTACTTTTGGATTGTCTTTTTTTGCTTTTGGATTGTCTTTTTTTGCTTTTGGATTTTCTTTTTTTGCATTTGGTTATCTTCTTTTTTGTTTGTGGATTTAGTTTTTACTTTTGTAGACTTTTGG
>JAVQIZ010026909.1:0-10000 GCA_036023535.2 Galaxias brevipinnis | reverse complement strand
TACTTCATTTTCTGTGCATTTGTAATGCTCACACTTCACCTACTGTTACCCTTTACCTAGAAGCAGGTTCTTCAGGTAAACTAAACTCCACCCTAATCCCTCAACTCACCTTTCCTTCTACCCCCCCCCCTCTCTCTCTTTCTCTCTATCTCTCTCTCTCCCCTCCCTTCCCCCCCCCCCCTCTTCTTTCCCTCATGTGTATCCAGCAGGTGTGTATGTATAGGCAGCCTACTTTGCTGACTGGCCAGTATAGGAGCTAACACTGTGAGCAGGGAGCTTATAGATAAGACAATGTATCGCTCAGAGGACCCAGGTGCTGCAAGGCCACTGCTATGGATAGATCTGTATCTCACACCTTGCCACCAGTTAGGAACCTTGCCACCAGTTAGGAAGCCGTATCTCTGACACAAAATAGCCACTGGTTGGATGTGGCTGCACATGACCTTCTCTTGCGTCTCTCTGTTTCTTGCTGAGCAAAGTTTTTTCTGCCAAATCTCCTAAGTCAGCCGTATAGATTTCTTTTTCATTTCCTCTTAACGTCCCTCCTGAGCGTGTCATCGGCGGAGTCGGTGACTGATGTTCTTTGTTTGCGGTGATGGGTTGTCGTAATACACTGTCAAGACCAAGGAAGTGAGAAATGGAGGACATTTAAGGCACTTTATGCAGACGCTGATTTTTCAATGCTTCTTTGTCACGGAATGAATTAAGATGCTCTGTGTTTCTCTTATCCACCATTTTGACGCTGCGTGCCACTGCTTCTGCTAAGGATGACTAGTGTGTGTGTGTTCTCCTTTTGGTGGGGTGCATCAATAATCATGCCATACGGCTGCTTAATGGTGCACTTCTAGTTTGTGTTGATGGAGCATGCCGCACCCAGCAGTTAAATGTATTCATGGACGTTTGAGAGATCTAATAAATCGCCAAGAAATCGCAATAAATTTTATGGCGACATTCTCCGGTGGAGTGACGCACAATGCTAAATGACATTAAAAACTAACCTGTAAACAAACACCGATACACAACACACAGACACACACACACACACACACACACACACCCTGCAATATAACTGCAATTTAACTACCTACTATGCTTGAATATCTGACACTAGGTCTGTCAGCTGGTAATGGGAGGTTGATTGGGGCTGGTGACACGAAGACCTCACTGTAAGGTAAATGAGAGCTAAATCAGCATTCTCGCCTTCAGATTCCGTCGTATGTGTTCTATGAAACATAATGAGCTAATTGGAGAGCCTCACCAGCAGATGCAGAGAAACAGCCTGTGGCCCCAGGCCAGAGAGAGAGAGAGATGATTTGCGTGAGTTAATTAGGAGTGTTTATCATCGAAGGATACCACACCTGTTATGCCGACCCTGACAGATAGGGGGCAGCTTTGTCCCCTCACATAAATATTGAATGGGAAGTGTTCCATGAAATTGAAACAAAGGAATGAATAAAGTATGGGGAAACAAAGAGATAAAGAAGTGAGGATATAATGATATGAAAGAAAAATAAGTTATGGTACAGTCAAAAACATTTCTGACTTGTTTTCCTCCCAACGTGTGTTCTTATTATTATTTATTTCATTTATACAGGGTTAACATACCACGTCTCTTTTCCAGCAGTGCCCTGTTTAAAGGCAGAATTCATACATTACAACAACAACAAAAATAAAATAAAAAATAAGCGAAAATTTAAAAAAATATTTACAATACAATATTTACAAATGTGTCTTCTTCCTTAGGATTCATCTACACAGGCGATGTGGTCCACAGGATGCTTACAGCCACTCAGTACATTGCTCCCCTCATGGCCAACTTTGACCCCAGTGTCTCCAGAAACTCTACGGTCATCTACTTTGACAATGGTAACCACATCACTGTTCATATCAGTAGAACACCTTTTGTTTTTCTCTGTAAATACCTGTGTTGTGTATCAAGACCAAAACATTTTTAATGAAAGAATGATAATCCAGTAGTCCTAAATTGAGCTTTAAATTGATTATTTTTACTTAAAATGTTACGGAATTATTTGTGTAGTCTTTCTCACAGCTCGGAGGTAGTACATTGTGTTCGCTGGTCTATCCAGCCAATCCCTGCTCTAATCCCCATATAACAATTGTGTGTGACCAACTGTGAGACCTTCTTCGGCGGAGCTCATCAGGCTTTAGCTGGAGCGACGGCCGATCGATCCTCAGTCAGCCTCTCGGCTCCCTCGAGTCAATCCATCAGTCAATGCTGTGCCAGCCACTGCCTGTACACTGTTGTGAGGAGCGGGACTCGGGGCCTGCCTCCTTCATGCACCCAATTAAAAGCCACTGTGTCTCCCTTAGAGGGACACCTCGGCCTGCAGCGGTGTCGGTGGTATCTTTTCACCAGCGGAGTCGGTGGTATCTTTTCACACTCCAAGCCGCGGCGTTCTTTGTTTTTCGCATCACATTCCCTTTCCGTTTTTTTTTTTTGTCCTTACCTTCGGAACATGTAAGTCCTGGCTGCTCCGCATGTCTTCTGCCCACTCGGTCTTAGAGGGGTGGGGGCGTTGAAAGAGGAGCAGGGGGTTGTTCAGCCGTCGGCTCCCGCGGCGTATCAGCCCCTGTCGCGGGGGCCGAGAAACAAGGCCAGCGTGTTCTCCTCTTCAGCCACGCCGTATTTTTAGCCCAGGAAGCCCCAGATAGCACGGCCTCTCTACCTCCTGAACTCAATGCATTTAAAGTAGGCTCCTGTCTTATGCTAGGTCTGCCTTACAGTGTTGACTGCCTGGGAAACACACTGCACCGCAGGATTGACCATTTTACGCTCCCCTCCTCTCATCCTTTACCTCTCATTTCTACTTCATGTCTCTACCTTTTCTTTTGTAACTCTCCTGTAATTTGCCTTCTCTCACTGTGCTGCCCCCTGTTATTCTTCTCAAAGACACACTCCAGTGAAAGTGCCTTTTGTTAACACTGACAACTGCCATTATTGCTTGTATTGCTCTGAGTTTCAGAGTTTCGATTGAACCAGCTATTTCGGTCTGAGATGAGCTAATGTTGTTTGCTCTGACTTTGATGATAATGTTCTCATACACAGACTTGGGGTCCGTGCTGCAATGCCTCTCTCTCCGCCTGCTCTGTCTGGGTTGCATCCACCGTTACCAAGCCGATCTGTGGGCCAGATGTGGATTATTATGGGGTTTCCTGTGCCGTGGCGTCAGAGCTCTCAGTGCTCTCCGAGCTGTCAGCGCCGAAACTAAATCTCCCTTTTACTTTGGAAGGCAGAGAGCCTGGGCTGCGTGATGGAAATATTGATTGGCTGTGTTAACAAACCTTTATTGCCCCGGTACTTTGGCGAGGGACCGGCTGGGAGATGCCAGGGCTCTCACGTAGATAGGCCATTCTCCCCTCAAGTCCACGTTAAATCAAAACAACCACAGGCAGGGGAGGTGAGGTGCCTGGGGTTAAAGCAGAATTCCAACGAGGCCTTAGGCTGGCACTCCTTTGGCTCGTCTCCAGCGTGGATCAGAGTGGGTCGGGGTTCTGAGAAGATCTGACTGTTCTCACACGTGGTTCTCCAAGGTTCTTGGCAGTCGAGTATGAAGTTTCAACTCACACGGCTTTCGTTCTGTGCAGCAATGTCTGGTTTCTAGTTGGTCTCTTGTTTCCGTGTAGCCACATGTATTGGTGTCATGTCTATTCTGATCTTTCCTATGTGCTTCTTCTATGTTCTTCAACCAGCTTTTCCCTAAGTCCTGACCTTCTCTTTCCCTGTCAAGGCACGGCTCTGGTGGTCCAATGGGATCACGTCCACCTGCAGGACAGCTACCACCTGGGGAGCTTCACCTTCCAGGCCACTCTCCACAGTGATGGCAGGATCGTATTCGCATACAAAGAGGTCGGGCACTCGCCCATTCTAAACCCAGTATTCACAAACCTGCACACGCTTTTTCTCCATTTCAACCTCACACCCCTTGACTGTCTGATTTCTTCGCATATTCTAATATTTTCCTAGTTATCTCCCTTCATGCATCTGCCTGCATATTATTGTTGCACGTTTCTGGGTGAGTCATTAGCCTCTGTTTAACTTCCATTAGGATATGCAAAATCGCAACACTGCTCGGCCTATTTAATGAGTTCATGATTGAAGCTGTTTAGTGAAGTACCGTTTAGTATCATTTTCCAAATTGTTTGTAATTTTCGACTCGGTAGAAAATGTAAATTGATTGATTGATTGACAAAATGTCATTTTGGTTTTGGTTTATTACACCATTTCTGCAACAACAAAAAAAAGTTTCAGTGAGGATGTTTATGAGATTAAATCAAACTGAAAGCATAATAGAAAACAGGAAAATTATGATCATGCAAAAAAGCTCTTGAAGCTCATAATGAGTTCTCTTTCAGTGTTAACTAAAGCTACAAAAATGTCCCTGAACATCATTTTTCCCATCTGATCAAAGCATTACACACTGGCTATTTCTTTCTGGAGAGATGCCTGACTATTATATAAATGACTAGCTCTTTGACTGACAGGCTAGTTTGTAGTGGTTCAATACCCCCAGTCAAACCTTCCCACCAATAATTAATTCTGGTCAGTCAGTTTATTACTTCTCTCTCACACACGTGCGCACACACACACACACACACACACACACACAATAATTTATTCTGGTCAGGCAGTATACTACTACTCTCTCATCTAACTGCACTCAAGGCTACGTCAATCCCATGTAACTGCAGAAACTTAAAAGTTGCCATCACTTTACTTTCATAGGCTATACAGGGATGGGACTCTCAGGATTTTGCCAAGTTTGGGCCTGCCTGCCCCAAGACATGTTCAAAGAGATAGCATAATATAAGCTTTTATTTTTATGTTTTATTTCCCGTGAGATCTTTTCAAGGTTGCTTCTAATTTGTCTATGTCAGTGTGTGTGTGTGTGTGTGTGTGTGTGTGTGTGTGTGTGAGAGAGAGAGAGAGTGCGCGAGAGAGAGAGAGAGAGAGAAAGAGAGAGAGACAGAGAGAGAGAAAGAGAATGTGTGTGTGTGTGTGTGTGTGTGTGTGTGTGTGCATGTGCGTGTGTGTGTGTGCGTGTGCGTGCGTACGTGTGATCATGCATGTTTTTCTAAATTTACCCCAGCCTTCCATCAGCACCAGTGGTGGCAGGCTGTAAGGTGGGTGTGCTTAGTTTATCATCTTTCTGCCCCTGCTTTGACTCAGGTGATGGATGCCGCTGTCCTCTGTTACAGATCCCCATTGAGGTGTCGCAGATTAGCTCCGTCAATCACCCAGTCAAGGTTGGACTCTCGGATGCCTTTGTGGTGGTTCACAGGATTCAGCAGATTCCCAGTAAGTGTCTCACACACACACCCACACATCCACAGACAGACAGGCCCTCATTAAAGAGTTCACACAGACCTGCTTTGCATTTGCATACCTGCCTGTCTTTGTAACAGACTGATAGTCGTTTGGGGAAAGTCCCTTAACACATAAACACTAATGAGTCCATTTTGGGACACTTTATTAGCCCTTTGAACCCTGTCACATCCCTACGGTTCCACAGACTGTGCCGCTGCCGGTCTCTCCTTAAAGTTGCTAGCCTTTAGGACCCAGCTGTTGCCCACCCCCCCCACCCCCCAGAGGGTATATATGTCTGTGGGCACCACTCCAGCGGGCCGCTTGCTTGTGAATTCGCCCAATTTAGAGGCATTAAAGTCAAAACAAACCCGAGCGAAGACTAGAAACTCCGAACTTTCTTGTCCGCTCCCCGACATATCCTTTGGGGGTTTCGTTTAAATTCTAGTTAAATTATGAGTTGTCAAACATAATTTACTCCTTAATTTAGGTATGTGCCGTAATCATGTATGTTAGACTTGGGTTGGGGAGAACCGATTCAGTTTACTATTTTATAACTGTTATTTAACAGTGTTTTTTGTACTCTAACACGGAATACCACTTAGTGCCGTATGCCGGTAAGGTCTAAGCCAAGGAAATGATGTGGTCTAGAATGATGGTTTGAAAGGTCTGGTTTGCCTGTACTTAAGCTGTGTGCTTTTGAACATCGTAGTTGTCTCTAGTTTGTCCCCGGGAAAAGTTGTTTGTGTGGCTAGACTTCTTGCAGGCCTGATATGGATATAGCTAAGGGCTCTCGAGACACTCCTAGACGTCTCTGTTAAACAAGCTGTCTTTGATGCCTCTTCACAGCATGTCTGGCCCAGCTGGATGAATCCAAACACGTTTGGCTACTAAAATAAATAAGACCAGGCTGGCAGGAGAGGGAGACAGGCACGATCTGGCATTTTGAACATGAAAGGTGTCACACGGTGGCAATGTGCTCTCTGCTCCCCATGGCGGAGCCCCTTTTACCTGCTGAGTCATCCTCCTGCCTTGCTTTCATATGGCCTGCTCCAAGCTCTTTTGGAAGCAAACCACTTTTTGTTTACCTCGTGCTGCCACTCGGCATTTGTCAGTTAGCACATTATGCCACCATAAATGCACACAGCACCATATATTCCACAAAGGATATCAGAGTAGGTTAAAGATCAAATGATTCAATCAATGAGCAAGCAGCATTCCACACGATATATGTCATTTCTGTCTCTAAACACTTTGCTGAATTTGTATGGCAGATTAAGCAATTTTTTGTCAAATTTAGTTTCCACGTTACACATATTCAGAGGATAGACAGCTAGAGAGATTAAGTTGGGCCAGTCAGTGGACAGGGAAGTCTGTATTTGCACAGAGTGCAGACACACGTATCTGGATCTGGAGCCAAAGGGCAGCATTTGCATCCTGCGGGGTTGGTGCCGGTCAAAAGGGCTGAACCTTCTTCGAAGAGTGTCGCTGTTCTGTTGGCGGTGGTGCTGCATGCTGCAACTGTCATTATAAGAAATATATTCACTTGTGTAAATGCAGTGGAATGAAATAGAGGGCAATAGAGGGTTCGGACCATCTATTTAAACTTTAAATTTTAAAGGTTGCAGAAAGAGTGGTGTGTATTTGGGCATGATTTCCTATGGGTCTGTATTTGAATAAAAGATGCTGCCCTTATGAAAGTGTAAGTGTAGACAGCATTTCCTTGTGGAGCCGGAAGGCCTAACCCGGCCCAGTTTTTCCGGCACCTTGGCCAGCAGGTACTGTCCTATTGATTGCTGCATGACCCAGTCTTCCAAATCAGCTCAGCACTACAAAGAGCTTATCCAAATTGCTGCATTGAAAGCCCTTTGCTGCCTTAAGAAGAAATGTAAATATTCTCATATAGACATTATTTAAAGATTTGGAGCATATTCAAAGTTGTCACTTTTTTTCTTTTTATACAGCACAGTGTTTACAATATATGAGGTATTTCTATCTATCAATTCTCAAGAAAAGCCTTTTTTTTCTGACAAACAGCTGGCTGCCTTTAGACAGAGTACCAGGGGAAGGGGAGACAGAGAGAGGAGACCAAAGAGCTGGCAGGCCCAGTGTTCAGGGAAGTCACGTTGAGTCTATAAGTGTCTCTGCTGTCAATTACTGCATACCGGTCTGAGCACACAGGGAAATATTATCCCCCTGTTAACCCTGTCTCCAATGGTCAAGATTAAAGTGTGGAAAGAAGACCATTTTAACACCATCTCCGGGCCGCGCGGTGCCAAGCCATGGCCGCGCGAGAGGGAGAGGGGTTGGTGATTTGCGGCCCTCCCGTGTCGAGGCCAGGTAATTAGCAGGTCGGGGGGAGTGGACTCACTGCTCATCCTGTTTTAAGACCCAGGCTTTCATTTCCCTGCCTTTTGGTTGCTACTTCATCCTTATGAGCCTATCAAACCAAAGCCGCTTTTTAAACGCCTGACAGCCTTCCCTCCTGCTGGTCTGCCTCCGCATTCCTACCTGCAGCTATGTGCATATCAAGCTGCTTTATTTCTTTTGCTCAGTCTGTTCTTTGTGAGGATTAAAACCAAACCCATGACTCTACTCATCATTACACACGTACAAAGTCAGCCAGCGTGTGTGCGCTATGCCTTTTGTTCAACTCTGTCCAATAAATGGACATCCATTGAAACGGTGAAGATTGCAGAGATATCAGTGGGGAGGATATTGGAGTAATTAGCTTCAAGCTACATCAGAGAGATGTCTGGGAGAAGATCGCGAATGAGTGAGTCGGTGATATTCCAACATCAGAATCAGGGATTTTAAAGTCTAGAGGGTTTCGCTGGCACGTTATACTTCTTTACCACCTTTTGGGTTTCGAGAACGGTGTTACAACCGCGCTGATACGACACAGTGGGATAGTACTTTTTTTGTAGCTGTCCCCTAGCCACCAATTACTGTCAGAGCCTTGCCGGAACACCTTGTAATGAGTCTGTGACTGGGTGTTCATCCTGACATCAGCTCTGAACTCTACTGTGCAGCCACTGGCAAACGATGCTCACTCTTGAATGTAGATTCGCCTATTAGCCCATCGATTTTTCATCATTGCACAAGGATCCCAACATTGGATTTCCATTGATTTCCATCCAAGACTCTGGGGAATGAACGGGCAACGAGCGTCTGGCACATTTTGGGGTTTTGCTACATGTCACTTCCTCAAATACAGAAGTTTACTTTCATTCTAAGTTGTATTCCCTTTTCGAACACATTTTACTAAATGTTGGCTTAATTTGATTGCTTCCTTCCTGATCATTTCCTCATGAGCTACAGAAATATAGTTTAGTCTGGATTACACAAGTTGTTTGGTTTTATTTCCCTACGAGTGCATTATTTTTCATACGATTTGTTTTTATTTTATTTGATAATGAGCTAAATGACCCGCCAGTGCATAATGGATGACAGACGTTAGTGAATCCCCTTTTATATATGGTATCGGTGGAGGCATGCTAAAACCTCATCAGGCCTTGTTAACGTGGTGCCTCAGACAGACTGGTAATTGACCTGTCTGTGTTGTAGTAACTCCCTCCCACCATCAGATGAGAGGGGGCAGTCTTGCCACATTCATTAACCTACCTGCTATCCCAAATGTATTCCACTGCAAGAAGGAAGTCGGACTCAGGAGGGGAGGGACAGAGATAGGCTACCGTTTTCATACCTGGCACTAATGTTATCTCGATCAGATAGCTAACAAGCAATAATAAAACCAGTCACGCACCAAGAAAGTAGTGACCTTGACATTTCAATGGATAGGAGTAAGTGGTTGGGTTTAATCTCAGACCAGATGTCTCCTGATTAAGTAACATAATACCCTTTCAAATTGTTGAATTACTGGAGGGAGTGTAGAGAAAATGCAAACATGGTATGAGAGTGGATGATGAACAGGGGTCAGTGCAAGGCCAATGCAGTGAAACTCCTCGTATGCTGTATATGTTATACAGCCAGGGTTCCATATGTTGAATTTCAATTTTCCAGCTCGTTGGTCAAGTAAATTGGAATATAACATCTAAAATGAAATGCATATAAAATAGTTCAATCAGCACCGCAATGTGTGTCCTGGAGATACAATATTAACTTTTCCCAGGGAAACGCAATAGTGAATAGACATGATAATCAAATTAAGTATTTAGTCGAAAAATTAATAGCATATAGGCGTTTTTAAGGTAGCAGAACCTGTTGATTAATGGGATTACCCGGAACAGCTATGACTTTCAGACGTGGTATGAAAAGGGATTTATTTGATCCTCTTAAGCACTATTGCCGTGCAATGGCTCTCTACTAAGCGAAATGAAGTATGAATTCCAGAACTCAGTTGTCCGTTTTGTGGGGATAGAAAAGACATATGAGTTGTGGGGGGGCCAAGGGATGCTGAAAGTCAACGATGTATCAAATGAAACGCTCCGTTTTAATAGAAGACAGAGACGGGAGCGTTTCAACAGGGGCAGATCTCTATCAGCTCAGGTCGGAGATTAAACCCTCCCCACACCGTCCCGTCCCCGTCCCCCCCTCTCTCTGTCGGACACAGAAAACAAATAAAACATAAAATGATGTCAGCACCACACATGCCTCTGCCAGCTCTCTCTCTCTCTCTCTCTCTCTCTCTCTCTCTCTCTCTCTCTCTCTCTCTCT
>JAVQIZ010026900.1:0-13267 GCA_036023535.2 Galaxias brevipinnis | reverse complement strand
GGTGTCCACCAGCGGGTTCGTTGGTTGCCGCCACGACAGGCACCGACGACCTTCTGACCACAACTCCTAGCAGCCGCTTCCACAATGGAGGTTTTGAACATGGTCCACTCGGAATCAATACTCCCAACCTCACCCGGGATGCACGAGTAGTTCTTCCGGAAGGTGGGAGTTAAAGATCTTCCGGACAGGGTCCTCAACCAGACGTTCCCAATTCACCCTCACTACACGTTTGGGTTTACCGGGTCTGTTCGGCCATCCTTTATGAAAGGAAAAAAGAAAATCCCGCCCCACAATCCCTTGTGGCAGCAACATTTAAAGCAATACACATTAGCTGTTCACAAAACGATCGACATGACCAACAAGGGATGCAGATCATATAGCTTGTTTATTAAAGACACCACAATGTAAGATTTTTAATATTTATTTGTCTAGCATTGTTTTATCACTCAGTGGGATTGTACCAACAACATGAAAAAGTTAAATCTGTGCCTTGTGTAGTCAAAACTGAACTAGAGAAACTGCACACCTATATTACAAGCTCTTCTGAATCGTAGCCATTTGTGAAATTTTTAAGTCAATCTAATAGACCGATCACCAACAGGCTAGTATAAGTGAGGTCGAACTACTCTGGCAGCAGCCATACACAGTGGAATGTTACTATTTCGAGCCAATAACATAACTTAGCTAATGAATGTTGATGAGCCATGGGTGTAAACTTGCGTTCACCACTAAAAACGGCTTGTGAGTTGGAAGGAAATTAAGAAAGTGGCACCCTAGAATGATTAATAAAAAAAGTTACATAATTTTATTTAGTGTTCAAATATTTTTATGCTTCATTGCTTCATTGACACTAATGAATCACACAAAAATATATGATTGCCTACATTACAGGCCCTTTAACCATTTTCTTATGCCCTAACTTGCTAATGTTTTCAACTGTCAACATGTTTGCAACGAATGATTATGTATTGTAGTAGATTTGTATGGCTAACATGTTATGTATAACTAGCACACATTTAACAATTAGGCTATTTAATACAATCATATTAATTGAGATGGGTATTTGAAAAGAGGGGGACGGGGTGACTCAGATTCAGGATTTTTTTTTTATGAGGCAGAAAGAGAAGATTACATTTTTAGGATTTAAACAAGGTAGACTAATTGAACGTATGTTGCCGAAAAAAAACATAACAGACATGATTTATATGTTTAAGCAGAATATTTTTAGATATTTTATAAAATGACTGGAGGGGGACTTTAAGTGATATATATCACACATACCAATCAAAACAACGCTAAATGTGGCTGAATTGTAAAACCCAGAAGTGGAACTAATGAAGGGCCGTTAGGGAGCCGAAAGAGCCGGCTCTTATTGCTGAGCTGAGACAAATGATCCGGCTCACTAAAAAGAGCCGGAATTCCCATCACTACGAGCATCGAACTGGAATGTACCACTTCCACCCGCCAGTGGCAGGAGATTTTCGAAGCGTTGTCTTGTGCGATTTGTGCGGGATGTATGTGCTTCCTTTTTATTGGTATAACCTAGCCTCGCTGAAATACCTTTGCATCTTATTAGTATGTCTAAGTCTTAATCCAAATGCCAGGCTGACAGCGATAGAGGTATCCATCTAATCCATGTGTACGCAGACGACATGCAAACAAACTAACACAGCGCAAAAAGAAAGTACAATTACTTTTTTGATCTATTAAATTAAAAGGCAATATAAATCCCACCAAAGACAGTGGATTCTGTAGACTTGTGTACATTTTTTAAAAAACAGTTGTTTTTAACAGGAAGACTAGCCCCTAGACTAGACAAGATGTGGTTGATTTAAAACATTTGCGCACATTATTGATTCAAACACGTATTATAAGGCCAGTTATACCATGAAAATTGCAGAGGACCCCCAAATTGAGAAATGCTGGCATACATACAAACATGCTTAATTTAGTGTTATTGTTGTAGAATAATATGCTAAACCTATGGTCAAACAAAAGGTGTGAATGATATATATATATATATATATATACATGCAGTTGAGGCAAAAAGTTTACATACACCTAGGCTAAAGATATTCAAACTCACTTTGTTGGCAAGTCAATTAGGGCATCTACTTTGTTCACAACAAAGGTCATTTTAAAACAATCAATTAGAGACAGATTTATTTAATTCTAAATTTTATATACAGGGTCAAAAGTTTACATATACTTTGTTTGTATTTGGTGGCATTGCCTTTTAATTGCTTAACTTGAATCAAGGTAGCCTACAAGCTTCTTACAATACTTTGCCGGAATTTTTGCCCATTCCTCATGACAGAACTGGTGTAACTCAGTCAGGTTTGTGGACCTCCTTGCTCTGACACACTTTTTTAGTTCTGTCCACATATTTTCTATGGGATTCAGGTCAGGGCTTTGTGTTGGCCACTCCAATACTTTCACTTTGTTGTCTTCAAGCCATTTTGTTACAACTTTAGAGGTATGCTTATAGGATCATTGTCCTCCTGGAAGACCCAGTTGCGACCAAGTTTTAACTTTCTAGCTGATGTCTTGAGGTGTTGCTTCAGCATTTCGGAATAATCCCCCTTCCTTGTGATGCCATCTATTTTCTGAAGTGCACCAGTCCCTTTTCCAGCAAAACACCCCTACAACATGATGCTGCCACCCCCATGCTTCACAGTTGGGATGGTGTTCTTCGGATTTTTATGGCCAAACAGTTCAATTTTAGTTTCATCTGACCAGAGAACACTCCTCCAAAAGGCAAGGTCTTCATCCTGGTGATCACGTGCAAATTTAATTCTGGCTTTTTTATGCCGGTCTTGGAGTACCAGCTTCTGCCTTGCGCGATAGCCTTTCAGGCTATGGCGATGTAGGACTCTCTTAATGGTGGATGTAGATACATTGGTACCTGATGCCTCCAACTCCTTCGCCAGTTCCTTTGTTGTTGTCTCGGGGTTCAGTTGAACCTTTCGGACCAAAGGTTGTTCAGCCCTGGGAGTTAATTTCAGCCTCCTTCCTGAACGATGCAGTGTCTGTGTGGTTCCAAGACTCTTATATTTGCATACAATTGTTTGTACAGATCCTCGTGGTACCTTCAGTTGTTTGGAAATTGCTCCTAAGGAAGCACCGAACTTGTGGAGGTCCGCAACTTTTTTTCTGAGGTCTTGGCTGAGTTGCTTGGATGATCCCATGATGTCAAGGGCAAAAACTCAATGGCTCTAAACTAGGACGTTAAATACAGTCACAGGTGCAAATTAACTCTGAAATAACTCCTATTTTTGACAATTGGCCAATTAGAAGCTTCTAAAAAGCCATTACATCAATTTATGGAATCTTCCAGACAGTCAACTTGGTGAATGTAAACTTTTGACCCTGTATGCAACCTTTTGAATTCAAAGTTTGTACGTTTTTTTAGAAAGTGCATGCCCTAAGTGATTTGCCAAAAGAAATGTATGGTAACATGAAATGTGTGGAGCTGAAAAAAACTGAGTTTGAATATCTTTAGCCTAGGTGTATGTGAACCTTTGGCCTCAACTGTGTGTGTGTAAATAAATATATATATATATATATATATATATATATATATATATATATATATATATAAATAATATTTTGGTTCACTTTTTGACCGATTATGCAAACCAACCTAATTACATTTCACATAAACAGGCCAAACACACAACAAAAAAGCATTTTCTCTTCAAAGGTTTAACAAAAACAATGAAGATTCAATACAACCAAAGCCGTTATTATTATTATAATTATTATTATCATTATTATGAACAACGGATAACAAGCAGTTGCAAGTTCTCAAACCCATTAGTGGTAGTAACGTAGAAAGAATAGTACAGACACCAGAGACCGAGACCGATACCGAGAGCACAATGTGCTTTGATAAGGGAAACTAAGTAAAACCAGTATGGCATGATTTCTGATTACAGAATAGATGGGCAAATTTTGGTCTAACAAAAATAATTGTTCTGTATTCCCATAGCAGGAATAATGTGTGCTGTTCCTATATGGGTGATTATACAGAAATGGTTCAAATTCAAGGTTGAAGTAAAGGCAAAAAAGTTTTAGTTTTGAATACATTTCACTATACATATGTTAAACCATTTCTAAGGCATCTACTAAATGTATAGTTTCTTTTCTGTAATCCCTTTATTGTGCGTAAATATGTCACTACCGAAACACGGTTGAAAATTTTTAATAATTAGAAATGCATTTCACCTATTGTGTACATGTATACTGTATTTGCACATGCATAGTCGAGAACTTCTCAATAAAATATAAACTTCAGAGTTGGGGGGTCGACTTACACTCAGGATCAAGGAATACATCAAATTGTTTAAGGGTCTGTCCGCGGTAAGTGAAGATGACAATAGACACCCTTCGTGGTTCACAATCACAACCTGATTGATTTAACGGCTCAAGCGTTACAGGTTTTAACCCTAACCCTAACCCTATTTTATTTTTGGTTAGTATTAATTAAGATAGATAACAATGTAATAGTTTTTATCCCTAGGCCTAAGTTCTTAAATTAGTTGTTGCTGCCATTGTCCTATGGCCTAGTCTAGAGAGAAACTCCCATTTAGGCCTAAACCATAAAAATATGGACAAAACAATTCATCCCAAATCTTTACTGGGTCAACTTACACACAAGGTCAACTTGTACACGCGCAAATACGGTATATGTTTTTCATGTAAAGTAGATTTTTAAATGTTTTATCGGTTTGTTTGAATTCTTTTTTTTTTTTAATAATTTAAATAGATAAACTACATAAAACAAAAATCCATATGCAATTTTTGTTATATAATGTAAAAAATATATTGACTTCATAATTAGGCCTACTTGTTGATGATATTAGGCATACACATAATCAATCATTATAATACAATTTGAATTGATATCTCAACAAAGAAATTGTGAGATCCTTTGTGAAAAAAAGTTCTGACACTGTTTCTGACACTGTTTCGGTAGTGACAATTGCATTTCGGTACTGACAACTATTCATTTTTGCATTATGTCACAACTGAAACGGTATAATTTGTTTCGGTGGTGACTTTTTTTGGTAGTGACAAATTTAAGCTAATCTAATCATAAAACTAAATTGCTAGCATTCACATGGCTAGCAAATAGATATTTGGAGTGATGTACACTAACAAAATCAAAATATGTAGCTATTTTAAACCAAATTGTTAACTTACTGGAGCAATTATGTGTTCAGTAATGACGATTTTAAAAATCACTCACTGATTCCCAGATTTTAGGGGACATTTACTTCAAAACAATTGAACAAAACTCTTCAATATGCTAACCTAAACAAAAGGGTTATAGTCTCACTTCCCGGTAAAAATTGTAGGGGTGTTAAAATCAGGCTTGGTGTGCAGACAAAAACTAATTGTGTTTCAGTAGTGACAGGGAAGTTGGGGACATCAATTCTCACATAAAATGTCTTAATTTATATTTTTTTCATAAAATAGATCTGAATCTTTCAATAGCAATTTAATAGAAAACAATACATTTATTATTAAAGCAAAGTAAATTAATTGACAAAAATGTTTTTTACTGTAATTTTCAACAACTGAAATGTATGGATTTGGGTTGGGGACATCCAACTGCCAATAGAAAGTAGCATATAAACCCTGATTTTGTAAATTGTCTAATTTCATACAGTATATCACAATGAAAGTATTGTTCCTAAACAGATCATATCATTATCAAGATAAGGCATAAAGGTTTAAAAACAGAAGTTCATAATTTTTTGTAAATACTTATTTTAGGTGGGCACTGCAATTTGAACCATTTCTGTAGAATCGTCCATATTGTTTTAACTCTGCTACACTTTCTTTTTAGAAATGCATAGCTAGTAGTAGCACGCATATCTTGTCCACTCCCATGTTGATAAGAGTAAAAACCAGATAAAAATCTGCAATTTTGCTATTTACTATATGGACCCAATTACTTAATCGTTATAAAAAGTAATAATAGTTAGACAGATATTATATCTGCGATAAATCAAAAATGATCAAATGACTATAAACCACCCCCCTCTTGAAAGTAAATTATTTCATATAATGCTAGCTGTAGGCCAAGATGGAGTTATAAAGTGAAACAAATAATGCACAACACACCATGTTGTCATAAAGACCCTTTTACAATGTCTGAACATTTTTTATCATAAGACATGGAACAAAAAAGCTGATTTGTTGTGAATAGAGGGGTCCCTTTATTATTAGGTCAAACAGAAAGTTTCAGTAAAACCAGGGAGAATCAAGCAAGGCTTCAGTGCAACAACTACTCAATTGTTTGTACACGGTAATGCTGGGTATTGTTGCTCCTTTATGTTACCTGCTTTTAACTACACTAATATGTCGTAAGATACCAGTCATCTTCCACTGTGCTCCACTCATCTTCCAGCTTAGCCAAAAGTAGAGTTGTTGTATGCAACATTAGCTCCTTCCATGTCAAAGAAGTTTATGTAAATCCTGAAAGTCAAGAAGCTGGATTAATTTGACTCAAGCTCTAGCTAGCAAGCATATTGAATGAGGAATGGATTGACGCTTCAAATAAAGCCCAGATGCATATAAAATTTTGGTAAAATCTGGTACAACAATCACATTTTATGCAAAACGTGAGGCTACGACATACAGGACATCTATGTGATTGTGTTTCGTACCTGTCAGCGGAGATGCCCAGGTGTTTGTTGAGCAGTCCACATAGCAGTTTAGAATACTGCTTGTTCTGAGCACCATTGATTTTCCCTATACTGTGGAGGGAGCAGAGGGCACAGGGGTCTCCCTTACCCCCAAACATCATCATCTGGTTTGGGACAATGTGTACAGCAATATACTGGAAAAAGATAAATGCAGATAACTAAATCGCTTTTGCTGCTTAGTTAGGCTCAGAAAGTCTAAAGGAGTGAGTGATAATGTTAATACCAGTAGCCTTGCACAGTATGGTAAAACTCAGATTTGACAATCCTGTGAAGCTATAGGAAACCAGAAGTTAAATGTAGATGAGCGCTGGCGTGTCCAATGCTACTCGGGTATGCAGATTGAATGGTGACACATAGGGCCTACGTCTTGTAGTATAGTGGCCAACATAATTACATTAGAAAAGGGTAGGACGCATATTTTCGAAAACCGTTACCCGTTTACAATGAAGCAAAGGTTGGGTCTTTACCATGGAAGACCAGGCCACTCACCTGCGCAGGTTTCCCCATCGCTTTTGCTAGCTCTTCTGTTGACTCTGACAACAGTGCAGCTGGAACATCACTTTTCGCCACATTCGTATTCACCATGAACATCGGCATTATTCTTTATGAATGTAAATGCTTGCTTGTTTCCGGTAGAAAGTCTGTCTTGCCCAAACCTACTTGTATCATAAAATCTGCAGTTCAGTGCACAATATGTTGATGACAAATCGTGAAAGGACTGCTAGATCGCCACCGATTGTCTTGGAGGGTAATTGCAAACCAACTGGACGGTTTTAAGAACTTTCCCCAGATAATTAAAAGTAGAATTGATCTCGTGTAAAGGTAAAAAAAAAGTCACGTAAAACTTACAGAAAAAACTGCAAGCCATGCCCTTGGACCGGAACTGAGCACCCCAATTGCACAAGTGAAATTAAGATAACAGCTATAATAGTTTTAGAAATTAGGTTTTATTAAGGTTTACTGTTAAATTAGTCATACACCTATGGGATTGAATTAAATAAAAATAGATATGCTGTAGTCGCCTAATATGTATGCAGTAATTACATTTGCAATAACCATTAAAACCAATGACAATCATTTTGCTTTGGGTGGGGTAGCTTTATTTCTAAGCCTTTAAAGCCACTACAGGCAACTTCTTTGTATAAACATTTTTGCAATACCTTAAGGAAATTTCTTTCTACAGTTTGCCCATTGTAATGCCAAGAATTTAAAAATCGCTGATAAAGATTTTTGTTTGTTGCCTGTTTATAAAACAAATAAAAGATGTAGGCTAAATCATTTTATTTTAAAACATTTCGGGGCTCAATTGAACAGGTTAAAGATTTTAGAGGTTTTACAACGAGCGCCAGGCAATAGAAAGAAATTACATACGGAACCCGCTCTCTCCTGTGTACCCCTTTCTTACAAAAGGAGGCGGCAGTTTGGCTTCAAATCTGACAGAATTGCAGCCCCGGTCTTTACTCGCACACAAATGTATATTCAATCAGACTTGACAAAGAACTTGATTTGCGGTGGCCAATCCCTGCTCAAATGTTAATTCAATATACACAGGATATAATGTTATAATATCCATTATGCCATACTCAAAGATGAGCATGAAAGACAATACTTTAGAATGGACTTGGGTTGAGAGTAGATATGTCATTGGGGTTTTCACGTGGGCACCCTCCATCCCGGATGTTTCGTTAATCTGAACCCATGACACCTCTAGAAGGCGTGGTGAGCAATGACGTCTCTGAGCCACCCCCCTCTATATCCGCTCTTGGCACAGCCAGATATTTAAAAAGTTGTTTATTAAGCTGAGAGATATCCCTATACCTATCCCTATTACCTATTCCTGGAGGTGCTTTCTGCCAACTCTGCAGGGATTCTTACCACCTGAAAAGAACATAATCTTTCCCTACTCTGTCCCTGCAGGCTTGGTATATGATGCTCTGCAGTTATCTACAGGTGCTTTCTGCCAACTCTGCAGGAATACTTACCACCTGAAAAGAAGATAATCTTTCCCTACTCTGTACCTGCAGGCTTGGTATATGATGCTCTGCAGGAAAGACTTACCTTTTATACCTTTGTACTGAGATTAAACCACTTTTTGTGTTTTTTCAACATGATGTTCTTTACTTTTGTGCCCATATAGGATCCTTCCTTTTCAGCCACAGCCACTGGCTTCTTAAAACAAATAAACAATTAGCTGTGTGTTAAACCAGAGTAATAAGTCTGGTCTTAAGTTGGTTGTTGCAATCTTTGATGGGACTCTCAGTTGTTGGCCGACATCAGCAAGCATTTTCCAATCACATGCTCACCTCAGCTGCCCTGAGCTTTGTTTTGGCCTATAACTCTTCCTTCCCAGAACTCCCTCCCTTTTCAGGGCATTAACTGTATGCGCTATTGCTTCTGCCAAGCATTTTAGTAATTGATTGTGGCACCAGGTATATCTTCCTTGAGTAAAGCTCGTCTTGAACCCACTCTCTCCTGCGTACACTTTTCTTACCAAAGGAGGTGGTATTTTGGCTTAAAATCTGACAGAATCATTGCACCCCTTGGTCTTGAGCGGCACACGGATTTACAGTAGGCATATGCAATCAGACTTGGCCAATCCGTGCTCAAATGTTGTGTTCATATTGCAAGCCAAAAGGGCCAAAAATAGTCACTCATCAAATATGGCGCACAATCAGTAGGGCTGTAGGCTTAGTAGGAAACAGAAGTGAGTAGGTCACCCCTCGACTAGGCCTTCGGGTCTGAGTTGTTTGTTTGTTCATTTGTCACATGACAGCCTCGAGTCATAGGCTCAGTAGGCTTCTTCCCCGTCTCTGTTACAATCTGCTTGTGTGTCTGCACCGTTGTAACACCAGTTTCGTCCATGTTAGATCATGTGTGGAGGGAAGCTATACCTGTCCATCACTGCAGTGAGGTTATCAAAGGACTCCCCCATATTGTGCCTATTAAAGGCAGTTGCTCTTCCGAGAGAGGTGGCTTCAGGAGTGCAGCATGATAGGTGGTGGCGCACCCTAAAACTCATGAACCAATCACATTCTGCTTTTTCCTCTCTGATCCAGCTTGCAGGGATATCAATGCCATTTCGTCTGGCCGACTTAAATGCCAGTTCACGGCATTTCATGGCACAGATTGTGAAATATTACAGCTAGATTTTTTTATATGGTCTGCAGACTCTTTCTCGATTCTTTCATCAAAGACTTGATTGGCATGTCCTGTTCTCTTATACCCTATGCTTTTTACTTCTCTACGTTGTTTCATATCCATGTATCACTTTAAAGTCATCCTATCTATCTTCATGTCCCTAGCAGCCTGCCGTATGGACTTCCCATTCTGAACCTCTCACTGCTCTGTCCAAATCCACAAGAGTAGATGAAGCCCTGTCTTTCTTCCGTTTCTAGACGCGTGGCATGATGGCTTTTGGTCTAAAATGCAAAATATCACATAATTAAAAAATGTATGAATGTAAGAATGATATGTAGAGTTACAGTAAAATAATAATTTTAATAATAATCATAAGTGGGGGTGAGTTGTGCTCAACTTCCCCCAGAGGTTTTGGCTCAATTTTCCTCACCCCCACCATTTTAACAAACTCATATCATCCAGCAGTTTAGAGCTAAGGTCATGCTAACAGTATAGCCTCATACTGTAACTTCCTAAAGCCCTAATACACGTGTAAATATTTTTCTAATTTGTCTGTAATTGTTTAGCGACAAAGATTATATTTTGATGGGGTAGGCTACTTAAAATAAACAAATGTTTCCTATCATCCCAAGCAGTTGGCTAATTGTGGCTCTGAACCAGAGCTGCCAATAATAAGGCATTGAGCGTGATACTTGAAGTCTCAACGAATTACGCTGACGCTACCCACTTCACACTCTCTCACGCCACATCTCAAATTTCTCACGCATTCACACATTTGCTTTTGGGAAGCGTAAACTGCTATTGCAGTCCATTGAAATGCCGCTTTGCATGGCGCACTTACGGAGTCCAAAGCGAAAAGAAATCGGTGACAGTGCTCTATTTTTTTTTTTTACCTCTACAAAGCAGCAAGCCAGTCAGAAGAGCAAAGCGGTGAAGCAAACATTCAAAAATATTTGAGAAAGTATATTTCTATTCAAATGTAATTGTTGGGGAAAGGATTAGAGGTTATAAAACTGAAGAAATGGCTGTAAATAGTCATGCCGCCTGCGGTGATGACCCCCAACTCCCCCCAAAAATGTTTGCCGCCCGCGCACAACGGTAGGTTTTTTGAAAAGTTGGCAGCCCTGCTCTGAACCCAGTCTGAAAATGGCTAGATATGGAAGTTTGGAGATAGGTCTTAAGTCACTTGGATTTCAAGGTAAATAAATGAGAAGGAAACAAAGAACATTTCCACGGCACTCGGGAATGAAACAGAAATAGGCCTATATCTTCTTCTGCGATAGTGTCACCGACATCACCTGGTGCCGTTTGTGTCCCAACTAGGCCTATACTCGATTGCATTTATCTAAAGGAGAGCCCAATTTTTATTGATTAAACATCACACATCTCTTTTTTATCATCCCTTTCCGGAGTCGCTATGATTTGTTCCACCTTGAGATTAAAAAAAAAATTAAATACACAATTAGCCTTCCTCATACATGTAGGCTATGTTTAACGTAGGCCTATAACTACACCATCAATCATTTCGATTTAGTACCGGGTGCGGTTTCGAAGTTTTATGGTTATTACGTTACTGGACTGCGCATGCTCATTGTCGTCAAGCATCCCTGTAGGTGGAGGAGGAGACGAGGACGATAACAGCAGAGGAAGGAGGACAAAGTTGGGCTAATTCTTTCCTTCGCCATCTAATCTAGAGGTATATGTACTTTAGCCAAGCTAATCGGTGGTATTCGAGATCCGACATAAGTTTGCTATTTGATATCGCCTGATTTCAGCGAACACAGTATGTATGACGCTTTCTTAACCTACGACTACGTTGGATTGACATGTTAGCTAGCCAAGCTAACCAGGCTAACCAGGCTAGATAGATGACTGGCTTACTTAACGCTACCCACTTTCTCTAGGCTGACGTTAGCTAGTCTAGACTGAGTTCTGGTCGTTCTTAACGTTATATTCTCAATCAAATTTGTACTCAGTGACTGTATGCAGGAAAAGCTACGTGTTTACTCGTTCACAATACGTCCTGGGTTTAAACACAATCCACAAATTTAACAAAATTTAGCTAGCTATCTAGATTTCAAATCAGTCTCAACGTGCTACTGTTTTTATAAGACATTAATACGGGTAATTTGTGCAATCACATGATGCACAGGTTTGACAAGTGTGTCTTATTTGGCATTAATTGTTTCCGTTCCCTACGTTGCTGAACAACGTTAAATAACGTTAGTTAACCTTTTCCAAACCTGGCTTTAACCAAGTTCGATTATGTTAGCCTTTTGTAAACACACAGTTAAAATCACTCTCAGCAAATTACTAGCACATCAAAAATTAAATGGAATGTTTGTGCACATGTTTGTCCTAGGTGAGAAGTTCTGGAATTAGTCCCTGTCAGACATACCAGTGACGATTGTCATCTGAGCCCCTGACCATGGAAGACTCGGTGACTACTTTCGAAACCCATCTTACCGCTGTCATGGACAGCCTGATCCGAGCCTCGGTTTGCGAAATCACCAAACTATTCCAGGAGACTGTGAATGACTATCTGGTGGAAATATCGCTGAACAGAAAAGAGAACGACGCTCTGAAACTCAGGTTGAGACTAACTGAGAACAAACTGAGAAATGAGCAGAAATATGGAATGGGGTGGGCTGCAAACCGCCGCAATGCTGGGCTTCTGGTGACAGAGGAAGTTACCCGCAAAAAACGAAAACTGGATGTCCCCAGTGAGTTTACTTCATTTTCAAACATTACATAGAAGCACCCTAAAATTAAATGTACTAGCCTTACCTGGTTTATTTCAAGAGTAAATTAGAAACTGGGAGATTAAATGATAAAGTGTTTGTGATTCTATTATTCTGTAACTCTGAGACCGGAGCTTCTCAACATTATATAATTATATAGGCAGTTAAAATCATACATGCAGGGCTTATCTGAAGACGCACTTGTTTTTTGTTGGAAACCATCTGGCAGGAGCTGAGCTCTTCCTCCCTCTCTCCCTCCTCCCTCCCTTCATACCTCCCCCGCCTCCTTCTTATGCTCTCTCTGTCCTTCACCTCCCCCTCTCCATTCTCTTACCACTGCAATCTCTATTCCTCCCACTCCTCTGTGCTTTCGGCGCACTCTTCTTACTCCCTGCCCCCTCCTCCTCCTTCACTTCTCTCTTTCTACACTCCCTGTTCTCTTCCTCCTCAGTTTCCGCTCCTCTCCTTCATGCTTTCTCTCTCCTTGTCTTTTCTGTCCCTTCGTATCCACCCATTCCTCCATCAGTGCGGTGCAAACATCTCCTCCCTTCCCCCAACCTCATCCACTCCTCCCCTCACTCCTCTTTACCCCCCCCTTCTCCTCCCCATAATTACCCATTCTCTCCCACTCATGTTTTTTCTCTGCCTCCCCCCTCCCCCCTCTACTCTTCC
>JAVQIZ010026899.1:0-14944 GCA_036023535.2 Galaxias brevipinnis | reverse complement strand
GAGGCTGGCACACCATTGGTCAGCTCCTCCGCGGCGTGCGATGACACGTACCTTTTCCACGTCAGCCTTGGTCACGTTGATGTCGGCGTCCATCTTCTCAAAGTACTGCTGGGCCCGGTCCGCCTCTTTACAGTCCCTCTCAAACTTCCTCTTACACTGGGGAGAACAGCACTCATGTTAGCACCTACACACTGTAAACAGCACTTTATTCTTATTGTATTTCTTAGGATTGTGGCATGTCATGGAGTTGGCGGGTGCACGGTCATTGATGCTGACGTGACAAATTAAATCAAACTTTGATATATACAGTGTATATACATACGTACATACAAACGTACAAATATGCATACATTCAAGTAAATACAATATAGCACTATAGGTTTGTTGTACAACGTAAAAACATTGATAATACAATTACAAAGATCCTTGTGTGAATGTGGTTGAGTGTGTTTGTGTGTGGACTACTCTGAGAATCTGACTGATCACATGCAAATGTCATGTCCAAACATTCACAGAGCTTCTGGCCCCAGGCCTAATCACAGTGGTAGTCTACCAACTAAGGTCTGCACTGTGCTGAGCCAAAGGACGTCACAAAACCATCCTGTTCGTCCCTCACACTCTTCTCAAAACAAACGTCTTTAAACAGGAGGCTAAGGCCCACACGGAGGTCTCTGACAAGCAGAATGTCTGTCAAAGTCTAGGAGGAGCATTAAATACATATTTGTATGGGCCTTTTGTGCGCAGAAAAACAACCGTTTATTCACTCGTCTTTCTATCCGTTGGAACAATCCTTGTTTGTTCTGTAAGTTTGCCCCCTGAACTCTGCCTGGCTGCCTGGCACACAATGAGATCATTGAGGGCTGTGAAGGAGGAGAAGGACAGACAGTCATGTTCTCTCTCTCTCCTCTATCTCTCTCTTCTCTCTCTCGCTCTCTCTCTCCTCTCTCTCTCTCCTTCTCACTCTCTATCTCCTTCTCTCTCTATCTCCTCTCTCTCTCTCTCTCTCTCTGTCATTGGCGAGCCAGGCTAAGATAAGACGTGTGGTTCTGTTCAAACTCAGACAGTCAAACAAGTGGTTTAGATAAACAAATGGACCCTCCTGGACTCCTTATCTGCTTCCCTGGAAGCAAAGCTCAGAATTCCCATACACTTTCCCCATTCCCGTGTGTATGAATGGCTAACTAATCCTAAAAGAATCAGCTCCATGAAGAGACCGAAGAGGAACCAGACCTCTCTCCGTCTGTTCACTAGGTTGGTAGAGTTCTGCAGCACAGACAGGGAGTTTTCGCAGAGCTGAAATGACAGGCCACTTATTAATCTTAGCTCTGCTACGGCGGGAGACACGGGCGTCCTGGACAGGGAGCACTGAGTTCTCTCATGGTTCCCAGCCAATGCAAGAGGAGCTTACTGCTCAGGGACGACAGAGAAAAGCTGTGTGGGTATAATATCTCTGGATATCCCTGCCCACTGCTTTGGTCTGTACATTAGATACCCGCTAGTTCACATAGACCTGCTGACATTTTAGCTGGCAGGTTGTAAACTTTGGGCTCTGCTAGCTTCAGGACTGGACTGGACTGGACTGGACTGGACTGGACTGCACAGGACCGGATTGGACTGCACAGGACCGGACTGGACTGGACTGCACTGGACCGGATTGGACTGAACTGGACTGGACTGGACTGGACAGCACTGGACTGGACTGCACTGGACCGGATTGGACTGAACTGGACTGGACTGGACTGGACTGCACTGGACCGGATTGGACTGAACTGCACTGGACGGAATTGTAAAAGCATTGTGACAGTAATGGACTCCTATGAACTTTAGACTGAACTACATATGAGCTGGTCAAGGACTTCTGGACTGTGTTGACTTCTCATCTATTCTCCGGTATCTCTTGTGTAGTGCTGAGCAATGCACTGTGTGTGTGTGTGTGTGTGTGTGTGTGTGTGTGTGTGTGTGTGTGTGCTAACACAATCTGATGGCTGGCTCGTCAGCATCGCACAGACTGCCTGAACTTAATTGATGTAGAAACTCACTGATTCCAGCTGCTTCCACGAACTCTCGATATGCTGCTGTGCCTTCCGTCCATCATGGAAATGCTGCGGAGAGAGAGAGAGAAAGAGAGAGAGAGAGACATTATCACACTATTCAAACCTTCACACAGAAGTGATCCTGTCCGGTAATGGAAAGGTCATGGTGTGGGAGGTCCTGAGGTGTCCTTATCTGACCCTGTGAGAACCAGGTTAATGAATCGACACACAGATAACGTGGTTCTGTTGTATCAGCTCCTCCACAGTGCCTGATTAGACTGAGGAAACCGTGCCGTGGCCATGCAGAGGAGACATGGTGATCTGGTGTTCACGTGTGTGACAGAGCAGCTCACAGAGACAGCAGCACAACCCTTATCAGCATGCTAGCTAACTTGTCAGCAGATAAACAGCCAGTGTGTAGGCAGACTCCCTTCCATTTGTTTGAAACTGGGACACAGACAGGGGAGCAAGCTATCCTCCCTGCTCACAGAGAGCAACAGCAATCAAATAAACACTACACAGCATTCAGATGGACCTTAAGCAGACCTCTGCTGTTTGAGATAGAGTTCACCTTAAGCAGACCTCTGAATAATAGGGAGAGAGGATGAGAATGAGAGGTGTGTGTGTTTGTGTGTGTGTGTGTGTGTTTGTGTTTAGACAGAGACGAGAAGAGAAGAGAAGAGAAGGGAAGAGAAGGGAAGAGAAGAGAAGAGAAGAGAAGAGAAGAGAAGTCGGAAGCTGCCCCAGTCCCAGGATCAACAGGCTCATAAATCCCACCAGAGGGGAGGGAAGGCCAGAGCAGTGCCAGTACAAAGTGAGCCACTGGGAGGCAGAGAGGCTGAGCTGCCCTCCAGGCTGAGTCCGCCCAGGCTGGCACACTGCAGCGGGCTGGGATGGCAGCTGTCGCTCTGGGCACACACGCTAAACATGCTGGGTGTTTCTCTAAGAGGCCCCACTTGGCCCAGCCCCTCCCCGCCCCCCCCAAGGGCAGTTGGGCTGGAGGCAGAGCACGTCTCTCTGCAGGCCTCACACGGAGAACAAACAAGCCAAGCACGCAACTGTGCTAGGAAGAACATTCTGGTAGGGACGACATCTTTATCACCCTTAAGAGTCTGCCAGCCTGCGAACCAACGGCTTCAGTCGACTAGACTACAGAAGAAATTAGAACAGAAAGTTAGCAGACCTAACGCCTATGAGGACAGAGGTCCGGCATTAGGCAGTGAAACAGGGAGTGGGTCTCAGAGTACATGGGCTGAATACTGATGCTGCTCCTTACTGTCAATAAAACACCAGAGACCTGTGCCTGCTGTGGTATTGAAATGATCCTTCTAATCGGATATTCTGTTACTACCAAGACCCTAACAGGCACACACGCGCACGCACGCACACACACATACATAGCTGTCCTAACTTAGTGGAGCCGGCTCAAGGCACACGTGGGAGGGACCCCTCTCACTTCCCTGTCCATCAGAGGAAGCTGAGCCACAGGAGGAAGTGCTCCTCTGTTTCAAGAGGAAGTGATTGAACTCTTAAAAGGAGTGGGAGCCGGAGGAGCCAGAGGAGGAACCAGAGCTGGCTGACCTTCCACATCCCTCCTCCTCTTCCTCTGTGGACATGGGGAAGGGATCGGTGACCCTATCCTCTCACCCTTAATGGTAGCCCTGAGAGACTTAGGGTGGGGTGGACGGATGCAGGATCTACACAACACCCACAAGACAGCGTGACATCACAAGTTGTCTCGGTGAAGCAAATATTTGTTCACCATGACAACGGTTTCCGCGGAGGGTTTGCCAGCGAACTGGCTGTGCTGTCTCAGCTCCACACTGTCTCCATCAGGCGGCCTCTAAACAAAGCCCCTGACGCGCTCCCCCACAGCCTCCAGGGAGCACAGGCCGGCTTTGATGCAGCGCTGCAGAACGCCAGGACGCAGCACACACCGCCTGGCTGCACACATGCAGCCCATATGAGTCCATTCACTTTGAAACCAGAGCAGGCACACACACGTACGCACGCACGCACGCACGCACGCACACACACACACCTCCATCTGGGCTGAAGAGCCAGGTGATGGACAGAGGTGATTTAGATGAACGAAGAGCTTCTTCTCTGTCTGTTTATTGGCCTGCGTTCAAATCCATGGACTTCAGTGGCCTAGTTGGCCATATACCAAGTCCATCTAACCTCATACACACGCACGCACACGCACGCACGCACGCACACACACACACACCTTGAAGAGAAGCAGGGGATGGTTGGGGTTGCCAGGTGGCTGAAGGGCACTCCAACAGGTTGCTGACCTGAAAGAGGTTCCCTCGTGGACCCAGGGGATTTGGGGACTACCTTCCACTCACAAACACGCCCTATTCTAATCACCTCTGTCTCTGTAAACCAAGCGTAGTTAGTGGGAGAACAGGTGCAGCGTGGCCGCTCTAGAGCGCATGGTCTCTCCCAGAGAGAGGAACTCTGGAGGAACGCGCTCCCTCACGGATCCATAGCCTTTAACCCAGCATGGCGATGGAATGGGGAAATGAAAGCAGTGCATTGGCAATGCATACGGTCAATACTCTGACTTGTCATAGACATGTTAAAGTGATAGTTGCAGCTCAGTCCAGTCACCAGCAGCTGTGAACAGGAAAGGGGAGTGACCAGGGATGAAAATGCTTTGGGGACCTTTAACTTGATGTAGTCAGGTCTGGTCTGGTTCTACAGTTTGCAGTGACGGCTCAGAATAAGAAGTGTTAGGGGGTGCAGGGCTCGGTTCTCCCTTCAACTCCCAGTTCTCTTTCCATTGTATGCTCACGTGCGTGTGTGGGAGTCAAAGAGAACACAGCGTTCTCAAACACTGCCTTTTTATATTTTCCCTCTTTTATACGTTTTTATTACTTTGCACCTGTGCCAGGTGGCTTAGAGTTGGCCTTTTTCAATCTCTTTATTTTGTTGTTTTGGGACAAATTGAGGTTCTGGGGGCAGATTAAACCCCAAACACAGTGAGCAGTAAGGTTTTGTATGCAGGGGCTAGGCTACTGAAAAGCTGCTGTGGCAAGTTGAGGAGCTAGCTAAGAACTAGCTTAGCCCTCTCATCCCATAATAACCAAGCTGTCCGCTACGAGTAGATACACACTACTACAGGCTCATCCCTATCCCTGAGAGATGAGACTTAGCCTGGGAGTGTGTGTGTGTGTCTGTGTGTGTGTGTGTGTGACCCTTATTTACCTTTAAATGTTTGTTCTTGGAATGATGCATTTTCTCGGCAAGATAAAGCTTTCAATAACAATTTAGTATTTCATTTGGAGGAGGAGATTTTGTACTGTAGGACAGACAGAGAATTGGTGGGTTCTTTTCACAATGCTCAGGTCCACATCTGCCAAAACTTTATGGAGGAAATACCAACTGAAAAGGCATTGCTGCTCATTACCTTTAAAGGGCCGTACCAATAAGGCCAAGCGGCCCCTAACACAGTGGGCCCTAATAAAGATGGCTGACCCTAGCCTCACCTCCCGTGTCACCTACAGCGGTGGGGGTCTGGGGTTGTCCGTGTGGCCCTGAGAGAACCCCCCAGGAGAGCCGTACCCTCCTCTAACCCCACCCCATGGTGGATCTACAGCACACTGCAGGGGGGCAACAGATAGTTTGAGCTTTGATTTCATGTCCTTAGGAATGCACTGTATTTGTCTAGATGTGAGAGCAACACAGAGCTAAATTGTGTTGACAGGAAAGGGCATGGCATGAGTATATACTGCATCTCTCAACAAGCACACACAGGCCAGGAAGTGACACAGTCCCCATAGAAAGCCTGTTCCGTTGTGAGCAGGGTAAGGCACTTTGTGGCTCTGGTCCTGCTTTACATAGCCAGTGTTAGAAGCAGACTGAAACCCCTTTAAAACCCACACAGGGAGCTCTGACTTTACTGATGTGCGCATAGCATAACACCACTGCCCATTTTACACGCAGGGGAAGAAACCGTACAGTCAGACCATCACTGTGTGTTCACCACCAACTGTTCTCACAAGGCCAGGAAGTAAGTCGTACCCTGCCAAAAATCACTGACAACATTCAAAACAGGGGCTTGTTCTTTTCATTCTAAGATATGCTTTGCGGTCACCAAACCACTAAATATCCCAAAGTCTGGCACTGCAGGCATGGAGGAGGCGAAGGCCCGTTCAGTGCTGGCTTCATCTCTGAAGTGTTGGCCCTGTCACTGTAAGGGGAGACTGACAGGCAGGAGGCAAGTGGTCCTCAGGGAGAAACTGCAGATAGAGAGTCCCTGAGAGAGATTAGAGTGAGGGGGGCAGAGGGGGGATGGAAAATGATAAAGGGAACGAGCGAGAGAGTGAGAGGAAGAGAGAAAGGGAGTGAGCGGTGTGCGGAGAGAGAGACAGGCGGTGGGGGTGGGTGGGGTGTGTGTCAGAGTGGCATCCTGCAGCCTGCGGAGCCGCAACGTTGGCCCGTGGAGGGGCCCCAATGGGACCGGGGCCAACGCCAGACATTACACACAGAGACTCAGGCTGGACCAAGCCAAGCCAAGCCAAGCCAAACCAGACTGATCTGGCCAGGGCCCGGAAGGGACAGAAGATTCCTTTAAACAGAAAGACAGTAGTGATTGGCAGGAAATACCCGTCGTGTCTTTGCGTGTGTGTGTATGCGTGTGTGTGAGTGCGTGCGTGTGTACGTGCGTGTGTGTGAGTGCGTGCGTGTGTACGTGCGCGTGTGTGTGTGTGTGTGTGTGTGTGTGTGTGTGTGTGTGTGCTATGTTCTGCTGCTGCTTGGGTAGAGCCCACAGAACAAAATGAGTTAAAGAGGTGGAGAAGCTTCCTGTTTCCAGCAGATGAGTAAAGAAGGCACACTGACAGTCCCAACAAGCAATGCTTGGATTCCCCTTGTTGGACTTCCGTGACACTTTGACAAAGTGCCCTTCCTCCAGAAAATTGGTTTTCACTCTAAAACTCTCCTAGACCCTAACCCTAACTCTCCTAGACCCTAACGCTAACCTAACTCTCCTAGACCCTAACCCTAACTCTCCTAGACCCTAACCCTAACCTAACTCTCCTAGACCCTAACCCTAACTCTCCTAGACCCAAACGCTAACCTAACTCTCCTAGACCCTAACCCTAACTCTCCTAGACCCTAACCCTAACTTAACTCTCCTAGACCCTAACTCCCCTAGACCCTAACCCTAACTCTCCTAGACCCTAACCCTAACCTAACTCTCCTAGACCCTAACCCTAACCCTAACTCTCCTAGACCCTAACCCTAACTTAACTCTCCTAGACCCTAGCCCTAACTCTCATAGGCCATAAGGGCTCTATAAAGCTGATGCTCGCCATGTTAGCGTCCAGAAATCACATGCACAACTATTCCAGAGTCCCGTCTGAATCCTGGCTACCCCGTCCGATCGTGTGGCGGGGGAAAAAGTGACTGAAGCTTGTAATAAACACTGCAGACATCTGTATGGTTTAGGTGGTTTCGAAGAGAACCATAAGGTCATAATGAAAGAGGCTGAGATTTGTGGGCCCAGCTCATTGTGCTCTGGGCCAGTGGCATGGCTTTGGGCCGCCTCTGTCACTATCTATATTTACACAGCAATGACCTCAGCTGGGGAACGGATGCGGACACACAGACTCACTTTCCTGTTGAGGTTGAGGCTGCTAGTCCTCTCTAAACTGAACAAAAGATCAAGCGGAAAAATCCCTATCCATAAGGGATGCTACTGTCCCAGCACTCGATAGGACTGTCCTGTAAAACACCAACGACAGGCTCGGATCGGTCGGAAAACAGCCACAGCGTGCAGGCATTGCTCCAGGAGGATAAGATGTGCTGCTTACAACGTGTCTAACATGTGAAGTCATTCCAGACCATGTCGTCCCAGTGGACCAAGGAAACATGCCCAGACTCGCTCTGTCTTTCAAGAAAAAGCAGCCTGTCACTCCTAACACCGAACGGAAGCAATGGGAATATCCAGCCCTTCTCTGTCCCACTGTAGGTAACACAGGATTTCAGTCAGTGGTTAAGGTGCTTGGGCGCTCTATAAAGTTCCCTCTCACCCATACTTTAGTCAGCACTCAGAGACAGAAAGGAACAAACAGGCCAACTCATCTCCTCAATGATTCACTGAGGACTCCATTTATACCTCTATCTACAGAGGGATGGACCTCAGGAGCAGCACAGCCAGGTTACCGAGACAACATCGTTCCAAAAAGGGAGCGTAAAAAACCCAGTCTTGCTGACAAAACCCAGTAACAAAACAAGTCGTATTTTCTTGGTTCCGCTGTATAAAAGAAGTATCTAACCAAAATCCAGAAAAGGCAACTGTAACATTAGCAAACAACTCCATGACAACCATCGAATGTAGAAGCAAAAAGATTGCATGAATGTTTCAGACAACAGGAAAAGAAGCTGTTGACAGGAAGTGACAGGAAGTGACTGGCAGCCTCTTACCGACTTCCTCTCGGCCTTGAGGTCCTGGAGGTAGCGCGACAGCTCGGCGATGATCTGAGAGGTCAGGTTCTCGGCGATGACCTCGTGCTGCCCGGCGTAGTCGTTCAGCTCGTTGAGCGTGCTCAGGAAGGCCCGGCACGAAGTGTACCTGACATAGGCAGTAAGGTCAGGGGTCACACACACTCAGCTATATCAGGGGGATTCCACTTCTAAGACGTAGCAGTTACAAAAAGGGAAAGATAGCATATTACTGCTTTCCAGTAGAATTTGAAAGCTGGAAAGGTCATGCAACTTAGAATCAGGTTTTGAAAAAAAGAACCAAACACTTGTAAATTAACACAGTATACAGGACATTGAAGGATATGATTAAAAAGTATTGAATTGGGCTTGTACAACATGACTTCTAGTCACTGACACCTTTAAAAGTCTATAAAGGTGTTTAGAGAATTTTGATCCTTGTGTTTGGAGTTGAACACTTTTTTTTCCTCACTATTTTTTCAGTGAACACTTTTATCCCTACCCTTTGTGATGATGTCAAATTGCGACAGTATGCTTTGCAACTCACTTGTTCTCCTCATCTTCTCTCGAATTCTTCTTGGGTTGATACTTCTTTGATAAATTCCTGTGTCAAAACAAGCACAATGTTTTTTTTAGGAAATGACTATGTCACTGGTCTGAGACAACAGCACCGTCAGGCCGGCGTTGTTCTCTGTTTCTCTGCTCCAGGCCTGATGTGCATGACGCTGCCAAAAGATGGTCTATTCCATTACAGAGAGCTCAATCTGGCAGAGTGCTTCCTGCTCCACCACGTCCCTCTCCAGTAACAACACATAAGGCCTCCAGGAGGGTGCATGCAGAATCAGTCACCATAAAAAAAGATGCTTGCCCTCTTTCTGATTCACTGGCTGCACGAGCCTGGCACGAGACGGGGGGAGGGGCCGTAGAGAGAGATGATGGATAAAGGGATGAGAGAGTGTGTATGTGGATTAGTGGAGTGTAGGTGGGATGATGGGACATGGAGTCCTGGACTAGTTGACTCTGCCTCCCGTGTGGCCTCCCATCTGGCTATCCTTTACAGCCAAGGCCTCAGGTCTCCCTCCCCCTAACACCCACCTCTAGTCTTACCCTCCGTTTAGGGAAACACTGTCAACACCAGTTCATACACACTGTCAGTCTGTTGTGTGCCTGTGTATGTGTTTAGGAGACAGAAGCATATACACATACAAACAAACTCTACTGTAACCATACCAGCAACCCTGAAATCCACCTAGTAACAAACCAGAAGAACCAATTAGATTTAGACAGGCAGAAAAGAGAGCAAATCAGGACGCAACCAGACATGCCTCAGAACACTCGGTAATTGGCCAATTGGGGGTCTCCATTCATGCGAAAAGATGTTTACTTGAGATGCCTGTTTACAAATAATTTCTCCTCTCATCGAGAATAGAGGTTGGATGAATTTAGGTCAAAGCAAAAACAAAATTTAAAAGATCAAATCTAATATGTTATACCATATAATTAATGTATCATGAATAGTAGCCCAGCTATTTTCCCAGCAGTCTCGGCCTATTGTATGGCCTTACGAATATCAGCTGGAGAAAATAGAAAAGAGGAAAATGACTTCCTTCATTATACAACTAATCCCCTGACAATTTGCTTTGGGTTCCATTCTCCCACCCTAGCAGACAGTAATATAGCCTTAATCTCATTGCTTTAAAGTGTTAAAGAGAAGCATGCTAAATTGTGCTTCAAATGAATAATGCATGTGTTAAGAAACAGTGGTGTTTGTAGGGCTCACCCACATCCCCCTTATTACTCCTGGTGTCTGCCCTGTTGCTAGGCAGATCCACTGCTCCGCCAATCTCTGTATCTCTGCATGCCTCTCAGTTTCAAACTCAGGCCCAGATGTCATGTCCCAATTTGTATTCGCCCATCCTACTCAGTGCCGTAAAATAGAGGGGGTACTTAGCCAGGCTTAGCCTGGTGCCAGGGTGAGTCCCTGTGTGTGTCTGTGTTAGTGGTGGATATGACCCCCCATACTGGGGGACACTCTACCAGACAGCCTCTTTCTCATTACCCACACAGACTGTGTTCTACTGTACTATGGACTATGGACTATGTCTGGGGCTAGGGAGGAAAGAACGCATCATTCTGGAACCTGGTCATACTAAAGTATTGTTCAACCTAAACACATTCTGTGGAGCTTCCTCGTGGATTAGACTATATTGAAATCGTACCAGGGCAACACTTCTGATTGCTTAAGATAAGACTGCATGGAAGCCACTATTACTTTCAGATAGTTTTTCTGATCATAGCAGCTGGACTAGTAGAAAAGATATACTATCTCCACCAAAACAAGGCCACTCAAAATATTGTCCAAAGCCTGTGGAGTCTTTAAAGCCTGCATGTGGGCACTGACCCCGTGTACAAGCCAGTTTAAACAGTGAAGAAGAAACAAAAAGAACAGAGGGAAGGGAGGGAGGAAACTTCCAGCAGCATAAAGGAGTGACCAGACCAATTTCATTAGCCTTTATTAGATCCAACTGGCCTGTGCACCTATGGACGGCAGCATGCTGGCTACATTAAAGCTGATTTAATGAGCTAAGATGATTAGAGGGGGTCGCCAGTCCAAAGGCCACTGACTAGAGACAGTACCACAAAGACACACACTGTAGTCCCATTACTTATTACAAACACACCAATCTTTCCTGTAAGTCCTATTCGCTTTGTTTTGGCACAATGCTTTGATATCCACAAGCGTGTATCCAATCAGGAGATGAGTGTTAACATACAACGTGTGGATTCTTGGGTTTAGCAGAGTGACTGAAAACATCTGCAACTCGTCTGCTTGGAACATGGAACCCATCGTGACCCAACGGTTCCCGTGGAACAGTTCAATAATCAGGTTTTACCGTAGAAGTGTGTTTTCCACAGAGACTCAAACAGACCAATGCGTTTGTTATGACTGTCGTCCTATGAGCATGGAAATACAAATGGCCAGTCCTATTATCTCATTAGGGAAGCAGAATAAAACCAAGGAAGGGCTTTAGGGTCAAGATAGGGGTCAACACTGCACGTCCGATGGTCAGTAGCATGTGGGGGTTGGGGCATTAGCCATCATGCTGGCCCTCCTTAGAGACGGGATTTGGGGGATTTGAAGGGAGCCTCCTGCTGCTTGTTGTTGGGGTGTAAGGGGCATGAGAAGAAGGATCCTTAACTCCGTATGTTGGCAGGCCCAAGGACAAGTCATGCACCACATAAAATACAATCAGGCTGAGTCAAAATGGATCGTGAGGGTTTTTGATGTTTTTTTGAATGTGTGTGTATGTGTGTGTGTGTTTGAGGGCTGGGGGGCGGGGGGGCTGCTGCTGCTGGTTGGAGGACGAGAATGTGGGTCAGCAGCAATGATAATACTGATACCTTGTTACCATGGAGACACAAGCTCCACCCCACCCCCCCGTCACCCGGACTTCCTCTTGCCTAAAGCGGAAAGCAGCTAAAAAAATAGACATGTACATGTGAGAGAAAGATGGGGGGTTAGTCTGTAGAAAACTAAACAGAGTTGGGGAGAGGAGAGGCTGAGAAAGAAGACTCCAAAAATAAGGAGAGATAGAGTTCCGCTCTAGGTTATTGATCTAGCACTCCACCTGGGTGCAAGGCAAACATCCTCTCCATGCACACAGCAGAGCTCCGTCACAACACTGAGTGGTGGTGGTGAGCATGATGCATCACAGAGAAAAGTAGGCCATGCAACAAGCCCAAGTCACACGGCACAAACACAGCTTTATAGATCATTCTGGAAGTCTTGTCATAAAGGTTGGGGATGCATATGTAGAAGATATATGGTATAGCAAATGAGGACAGAGGCCGCATTTGGATCGTCTAACAGTCATTTCATTTGCGGGACCCAATACGTTCTGTGAAAATAAATGTTATATTAGTACTTACCTAATTTGCTTTGCATAGTTTGTTTCAATCTCTGACCTCTCCTTGACAAATTTGGTATACTTCTCAACAAACTCAATACCCCACTGTGTGTGCTTCTCCAAGTTATCAAACTGATCCTGCAAACAGAAAGAGATAGAGAGAAAGAGACAACATGATCAATATGTCAAACCTAAAAACACAAAACCTGTTCAATATTAATCAGAATCTGTTGGGTCTGCTTAAATGAATGTAACATTGGACCAATGGACCCCCATTACTACGCTTTTGTTCATAATTTAATCAAATTTCTTGCAGCAATTTTGAACTTAATACTAATATTTTACGATAATGACTCTAGCTTATTTTCCTGTGTGTCTGGCACACTTGTGACCGTGTGGTCAGTGTAAACTAGAAATGTTGTCCCAGTAATTTGATTTAATCAGAAAGGCGTAGGGCAGAGCTTCTTAATTTTGAACAGCATGCTGTTTGTTCCACTGCTGTGTCTCAGCTACTTATTTAAAAATGTCCTTTTTCCAAAGAGACTGCTTCCCAAGTGAATGTACTGTTAAAATGGCAAGACCTCAAGGAGTGCATTTCTGTATAAAGGTTAGATGGTGGTTCAGAAAAAACAACAACTCTCTCATGCTGAACAAGATGGTTTTTAATGACTGGGGCTCCAGTGAATTATTCATAACTCTGTGCAGGTGGGAGGACTCATTCTAAACGATTTGTTTGTAGCTTTCTGAAGGAACAACATGTGGCTGACGATGACTGCTATTGTCTCGTGTCATGCACGTCCTCAGTAATGACTGTCATTTAGGGAAGTCCGCTACGCGTGCAATGAGCCCTCTGTTCCAGCCATGTGGCACAGGGGTATTTAATAATAGCCAGGATATACGACTACTTTTCATGATACATTTAATATAAGACCAACCTGGTGTTACAATTAAAAAGTTGATATTACAACAGAGTTTACTGAGCTAGCACAAAAGAACACATGACTTGACTAAGGGTGCTAACGGTGTGCTAGAACACAAAGCAATGAGGGCGGAGGAAAAGGCTGAAGGCTAGAAAGAACAAACGACCTTGGTGGAGCTCCAGCAGTCCCCCATCCTCTCTTCCACCATGTCTCCCTGACGTTCTCCCAGTGCCTCAGCAGACAGCAGGGCCACGCTAAGCCATAGAGCTCTTTCCACTGCGTCGGCACTCTGAAATAGGCTAAGCTTCTCGTCTAGTCTGTCGCTGAATACATTTTTGAATAATCAGCCCTTGTCACATTTCCATCTTGCAGATACAGGAAGCTGTGACGTATTTTTACCTTGATGTGGTTTATTTGTCTCTACAGTGAATGAAGTCTTTATCAAATGCAAACGAGGTTTGTTCTACTGTCGCCTATAATCGTCACAGTCAGAGCAGGAGTATTGATTGACAGGGTAACCTGAGGAACCTTTAATCGACTGTGGCCTATTGTATTCACATTATGTATCCTGACTGAAGTGATCAAGAACAACAATGGAGACATGCTTTCAGCGCTGAGGGCTTTTCTCTCCTCTTCTCAGCTTCTCAACGACCCACAGAACATATAGCAGAGCATATCCCCCTTTCATCAGGATCCAGCTCAGTGAAGGAGATGCTGTAGTAGTTCACTAAATGTGTCATGCTTTGCAGCTCATTATTTAGTTTGCCCCTCTCCCTCTGCCCTCACCCTTTCCACCCTCTCGGCCTTTCTCTTCTAAACAAAATGCCGTCATCCCCCTTGTATCTCTCCCACGTACTCCACATCCAACCTCACTGCCAAGTAGAACCTCTTCATTGCCCTTTAAAGCGTACTTCAATAAAACCCTGAGAGTCAGCCATACATGAAGGTATCCACATAAAGAAAACGTTACTGGGCTTCTAATAATCTAATATTCCAACATTCCACTGCCCTCAGTAACAAACTTAAATTACACATATCCCCCCCAAAAGGCAAATTAGAGAAGATTACCCGTCTCTGCATGGAAACCATGGTGTCCAGTTTGTCACGGGTGGGATAGCCTCCCCCCTGGTAAAATCTCCAAAATCTGAAAACGCCGGACCCTCCCCTCACCAAAGTGGAACAGCAAGCTCACTAAGGTTAGGTTAGAAAGGGTATCCAGTCCACAAGACCATAATCCAAGGTACCAAAGGCACGCAGCCACTACACATACCAGGAGACCTGTTCAGAGTTTGGGTCAGGAACCGAGTTGTGGAACTGACCCAACCCCAAAACACACACACACACACACACACCAAGACCCCGGTCAGCTGGGGTTGTAGTCCGCGCGTTTGTCGAGTAAGAGAGAAGAGTATCCCAGAGAGCGACGGGAAGCTAAATCCAGCACTAGCACACACACACACACACACACACACACTGTGTGCCTCTGAGGCCACGGCTTGCTCCTAGCTAGATGCTCCGTCAGGCGTAAGGTGGAAGCAGTGGGATGTGAGGGGGCAAATGATTCAGAGAGAGGGGAAAAGGAGGAGGGGAAAGAGAGAGAGAGAGAGAGAGAGAGAGAGGGGGCGGAAAA
>JAVQIZ010026867.1:0-24551 GCA_036023535.2 Galaxias brevipinnis | reverse complement strand
GGTGGTGAGGAGACCAGTGTCAGAGGAGCGGAGGGTACGAGAAGGCGTGTAGGGTTGGATGGTTGGTTATGAATGTCTAGATTAGCATGTTCAATAAGTTTTTGCAGGATTTAGTTTTTTGTACATTCAGAAATTCTGTTTTTCTTTTTGTTGCCTCAGGGCAACATTATGCAGCAAGGGGTACTTTTCAGGGCATATCATGGACAATATAAGATATGCAATTCTATGTAAAATGATAACCTAATTCACTGTTTGTTTTTTACATAATATCAATGGTTCTTTACAGAAAATGGACCCTAAACTATTCTATGGTGGAAGTAAGGATCCTAATTGGGCTGTTAGAGCAATTCCTTCAGATAGTGAGGACAGTGAACTTGAGGCCTGTGAAAGTGAGGAAGATTGGATTCCAGAGACAGGTTTGAGCAAAAGTGAAATGTGGAGTCAAGGTTTTGTGGCAGTAAACTGCCCATTTACAAACTTTGAGACAAACACACAAAAGACATACTTAGGCAGAGTGTAGGGAGTATACAGAGGCGTCATGCCCATTCAAACAGTGGGGCCACATGCCCCCTCAATTATTTGAAATCAAATCCATATAGTATTATATATATATTTGTCAGGGCTCAAAATTATAGGTAGGAAAATCTTGCTACCCTATCACTTTTTATATAATATAGTAGGAGATGTTAAGCTGTGCCCCCTCAAAAAATTCGGTGCATGACACCTATGGGAGTATAATGCATAATAAATTGCACAATGTAGTACAGGGTTCAGGTTAAGAACAGGGGCAAGCCTTCAAATTCGGAGCGTAAGAGAGGTCGTCCCAGTGGTGGGATCTCCCAAGACAGGGACCCACTGTCCCAATTCCAGATTTCCGGTTGGACAGCACATCACACTGGCCGGTCATGAGTGACTACAAAGGAAGGTGCAGAGTTCCTGGGTGCACAGGCACACCAAAGGTTATGTGAAATAAATGTAATGCACATCTTTGTTTGTTTCACCAGCCAAAGCTACTTAAAATTTCATACAGAGTAAGTAATGCTGAAGTAGACGCGACTGATCACACTTTGAGAACTTGGTTCAAATAGTTGTGTGATAGTTATGTTATGGGTCAGTTATGTATCATTTTTTGACATTGTGATGTTATAATATGTTATCCCTGCCTTTGTTCATACTTTTATAGGAAATTCATGAATTTTCTTTGTGTTTTATAACCCTTATCGCACAGTGTTGCCCTGAGGCAACACAATATTTGGGGAGGGGGGCTGGGGGTCAAAGTACATTTAAAAATAATGTATACATGATAAGTGGTCCTAACCAGGAAATCACATTGGAATAATTTTCCCAGTCTAAAACCTAAATTAGTGCAGTACAGGGTTAAGACAATAATAATATCTATCTGTATAAATCATGAATTAAGTCTCATCAACAGCTGACAGCTACAGTCATGTACTTGTCTGAACACATACAAACTCCATGTATGTACAAATGTATTAATTACAATGTTGAAATTCATCAATATGCATGTTGACAAGTTCTACAATTACATGGATGCGATTATTCACGAGTAGGCTATGCCTCTATTAGGCTACATACAATTGATTTACTAGGATCTTCTAATGTGCTTCTTCCAATACCATTTGTCCCTACTTCTGCGTCTGGTGTAGGCCTACACCTGAAAAGGACACGGACCGCGGTCACGGAAAATAAGATAGAAAAGTTAAGACCGAGAGCGTTGTTACCTCATTCAGATGTTTATCGAGAATGATTTCACAACAAACATACAATTAAATAGGCTACATTTCTTGCAGAATCTTTCCCGTATCTATAGGCCTACTGAAAGCAATGTTTTACTCAACTTGTATGTAGGCCTATTACATTCAACAACATTTAGCTGTAATGTGTTACTGTTATGTTTCCTAAGCAACATCTTATAAAACACACTGTAAAGAAATGTCACTGTAAATTAAAAAATGTATTTACAGTGTAGAATAACAACATGTGAAGTCTAGCCAGAGCATCGGTCACGACCGTCTCGTCTCTTTATCTCCCTCGAGCTGTTTCCCGCCGTCTCTGGTCGCAGCGGCCTGGCTGGAGACTAGAGGAACGATGCAACTATTGAAACAAAGTGCACGCGCACCGCCGCGGTATCGTGTCTATTGATCAAGTTTGAATGGGTTCATATATCGCAGCAGATGCAATCAGATTATTCACAACATAAAATTAGGTTTTTATTCCAGGTTGCTGAGGTCTTCTACATTAAATAAACGCTATGGTTTCAAAGTAGTATTGCCAGGCAATACTTGTTTAAAAAGTAGTATTGCCATGGCAATACTGGCAATACTGACTGCGGCGGCCAAGCGTTCACCTAATTTCACCTGGTTATAGATTGAGGCCTAGTTCTCATTTGGTAGAATGCATGACAGTAAAAGTCAAAATTATAATGCTACAGACAAATCTAAGTCTCAGTTATTATCTTCAGCAACCTCGCAGTGAGTTTTAGGTGGTTTAAAGGTTTCCTAAAAACTTTTGGTCCTCTCCCCTATGTTGATAGCGTCAACGAATATTCAAAACAACGACAACACTACAATGCCTGTGGTTAGAAGGGGAGCACATGCGAGCTCTACTTTAACGTCATCAGTCCGTGCTCCATACGTGAGAGGCCAGAGGAAGGAAGCGCGAGCAGCGCAGCAAGAGGGGAAACACCGCTCCATCGTCGTCGCGGTGTTTACTTTATGTTGTTATCCACATGAACTGGTGACAAACCGCCATCATAGACATAACGCATCTAAACAGTAGTGTGGCAAGCTAGCTCATGGCATAACAACGTACGTCCACGGCAACCATAGCTAAGGACAGGAACAGGAAGAGCAACTCAGTTGCACTGTGGAGCAGGGGCCAAACGTCACACAGCCATAGCCGTCACCACGGTGATCATACTCCTGTTACACCAACATCAAAACCAGAGCCATATGGCTCTGATCAAAACAATATCACAGATTTTCCAGTTGACTCAGATGACAAATAGATATTGTAGCTATAGGCTAACCAAAATGTGTTTTTAATGTAATATTCATGATAATGAAATACACTGTAGATGCCCTATAAAAATCAATAAAGAAAAATTACATTTTAATTTTTGTGGTGATATGAGCTTGATGAGGGACAATGCATTCACAACAGCAGGGACAACAGCAGTAGGGACAATGCATTCACAAAAACGTTGAGATGTTGGTGGTGACTCATCATCATCATCTCAAAATGTGTCCTGTCATGAATAATCTCTGGCCATACATGGATTTAGGTTGTGGAATTTCCGAATCCCCACCTTGCTCCTGTTCGGACAGACAGGGAGTGAGAAGACATACAACCGGCTAGATGCCTTTTTCTGCTGTCTGTCCATCAAGGCTGTCTGGCTATTGGGAAGTTCCAGGTTAATCACTAAACCCAGGACACACAACGAAAGAGCCTGTGGGGCAGAGTTCACATCTTCTCTGATAGGTTTAGATTGTGGAGTGACCAGATGACCCACAACTGCAGCAATAATGAATGATGAATGTCATTTTTTATCAGTTGATAGTCTTTTTTATGTTTACACTTACAGGTTTTAAAAATTCATGTTTTAGCTTAAAAAAACAACCTCAAAGCTTTGCTCAGGCACAAATTTACATAAAAAATGAATGAAGTTATCCTAATATTTTTGCAGACCTTCAAACCTTATCAAAACAAACATTCTGGATATCACACTATGTACAAAAACTGCAGTGCCTTTCTGATCATTTCCTGTGTGTGGACACACCTTGACAGAAGTTTTCCCAACACCGGTCAGTCCAGCCTGTTTCAGCCTGTTCTTTGACGTCAGCAGAGCCGCGTGGATGGGAGTGCTATTACTCACTGTTTAAGTTGCATTCCTGTACAGCAAGTACCAGTGTCTCCCTGCCTTGTTGGCCCAACCAAGTAGGAAGTGCTTACATTGTTTCCAAATGTATGTGTATGCGCACTGCCAAACGTATTGTTGTGAACTAGTTTTACTCTAAAATAGAACGGTTTGTACACGCGCACGTGCCTGATGCTGCAAGGCATACTTCCTGTGAATTATGGGTCAATCATAAATCACATAGGCTATATTGCGCAGTATTATTTAGTGCTTTTGTGAAGAAAAAAAATACAGAGCTATTGGCTAATGTAATAGGCAGTGTATGAAGGTAGAGACATGTCTAGACTAAGACACTTAAGATATCAGCTCAGCGTGCTATAACAGTAGAGTTGTTCAACTCGCACAACACCAATGTTCGTTGCTACAATGTCTTTTCATAACTAGTCAACAGCATTAAATTAAGGAAATGGTTTACAAGTTACAGTATTTCTTCGTGATACATCATATACCGGGCCTGTGTGATTTCCCATTTACATGTATGTTTTGTGAAAATATTGAGTTGTTTTAGCACTGGAAATAACGAAGAGGAAGAACAAATTGTCATATGATATCTGCCAATGCATTCTACAATACCACAAAACTAGCTTGACAATACCACTAGCTCTGATTGAGCAACATTAGAGGAAATATTGTGTTTGTCACATCCAAGGCCTAGAGGCACACTGACCGATAACTATCAATCAAAAGACAATGATAAGTGATGAACACAGGTACAGTATGGAAAACAGGAAAGCGTGGGCAGCCTTAAAAGGCCAAGGCACTGTATCATCCGCAACGGCAGTGGAACCTCTTAGGTTTGATAAAACGGATTGTAGAGCCCCCTAGCGGTACTTTCTAAAAATGCTATTTTGTATTCTTGAATTGTAATGCTGCGTATTATTAGATCGATTTAAACTACACCCGTTTCTGTATTAACCCATCCTATGTATAGTTTTATTCTTCCCCAATGTTTTCTCTTAAGAACTCTTTCACATATGAAAACAGAATCTCTCTCTAACCAGGTAACTTCCAATTGGAATGGAATAACATTAACGTTAGTTAGAATGACTGACGTATTTCTATTACATGATTTGTGTACATGGAAACAACCAATGAGACACCCTAAATGAACAGGAGTCAGTATTTCTATTGAATAATATGGTCACCTTGTTAATACAACACTTAAAGTAGGTATAATATGAATATGAGGTGATGGTAACAAATGGAACAAATAACACTGGTGGCATTTAATTACCCCAGCTTTCACCTCCAGAATTCAGACAGAAAACGAAGTCTTGACCATAAACATGATTAGAACAAACCATCAGTAGACTTTTTTCTTTTCTTTATTATAAAAGGAATACGATGATGGATGTACATACAAAAACAAATGGTTGTTGAGCTCAGCATAATTACAGAAAAAAACAAAGAAAAAAACATAGGCAGTACAACTGTTGTTTAGGTACTGTGAGTTACTTATTTACTGATTAAAAGTAAAAAGCAGCCCATTACCAAGGGTGTATCCTCAATGGGAAGGACATTCATACATTCTAGAGAAGGGAACAGCCACTATGTACAGTGCAGTAAAAAAGTAAACCCTGCCTAATTTTACACATTTTTATCCCAAATTGTATCAGACCTTAAACCAAACAAAACTTGCAATATCTGATATATAGCAAAATTTAATGACAAAAGATTATTTACGCCTTAATGTAATAAAGTAAATAAAATATAAATATATTTCAATCAACTTTTTTAAAGATGTGGTGTTTAAGGCAAGAACATGGTGCATAGTTCCATTAAGATCCAGTTGTGAGTTCTCATTAGTTTGTATCTGTTTATAATTTACACTCAAAAATTGTTTGCTAGTGCTAGTTATGGTTTGGGATTCCTCTGCTCCACAAAGACCTAGAAAACCTTCAGTCATCATATTGAGTTTGAATTTCGTATTAGAGAATTACAAGTAGTTGAATTAATATGTCTATCAAACATTTGGTTATATTTCCAGGTCATATAACCACTTATTGAATCAAGAGGTGTAGTGTGTTTTTCAAAGGGGTGACAGAGTTTTGGGAAATTAAATGAATATGGATATACATCTAAAAGTAGTTTTTTTATTGCTCATCCAGGTTCCACTTGATACAATATTTGGTATAGTTAAAGGCCTGATATCGCTCAATCTAAAAAAAATATGCATAAACATTCATTAGGAAAAGGCAGGGTGTACAAACTTTTTCAAAGCACGGTAGTCCAATGAGACCCTCCGTAGTTTTTTTAAGTCGCTACACTAGCACATTACGGAAAACTGACCTCTAGCAGCGGAACTAATCTCTTCTTAGGACACACCTGTTTATTCACCAATGCCGGATGTCGCATGCGAAAAGTAAGCACTGAAATTAACATGGCTAGCTCAAGGTCATGCCACAACATGTGTTTTTATATTATTTTTTTTATATATGTGTGTGTGTGTGTGTGTATAATATAAAAACATATATATTCTCTGCGCTGGTGTTTGGTTGGTTTGAAGTCCCTGGCTCCCTAGTCAGGTAGGCAGGATGGGCGTTCTGAGGACAGGAACGTACTTGAGACATGCTGTTACATTAAAGTATTGCTTGCGAAAGGGGTGTCAGCGTTGTGTCACCATTGGCTTTGTTGGCGTGATGTGTTCGAATTGCTGCATTCCACTGTCTTACACAATCACATAAAAGCCTCTGCAGCCTGCACACATCTCACAACATGGTGAAAACAAAAAAATGCTCAGCCTGTGTAATTATTATGGCAATTATGCTCATATTGAGCTCACTTGTATAAAACAAAATAGAGACAGGCAAAGGGAGAACGCAACGTCTCAAACAGAATAGCTCTATACATCAATTCAGTGTGTGTATTATCCACTGCCATTCAAAGTTATATTTTCAAGTAGACACTCCTGTGTAAATGCCGACACATAACCAGGAGGCAACCTAGCTAGAACGCATTTCACATTTGAAAAATGTTATCAGCTTGAACATTACCAAGTAAGAACTAAGACGTAGATGGAACTCAACTCAAAATAGAAAGATCAAACAAATACATTTCCCAACACACATATTTTTACTCAAAACATGTATGCAAAGAGTGTCAATTGCTTATGGTATACTTCCCTCTTAATTTCGGCAGGGAAGGCCAAAGTCCCTCATTCATCTTGCTCCTGGGTAAAATACTAAAGAATAATATAATCCCAATCTACAGAAAACAACAAGAAGTTTGTTGTGTTTATGTTGTTAAATGCGATGTCTGAACCCATGCAGGCCACAAATCAAGCCCTCAATCATCTGGCTGGTTTGGGAGAAATAACCCAAAAGTTATGAATAACAGTTGTGTGTGTGTGTGTGTGGAGGGGGGGGGTTATTTTAAGTCAATGAGTATTATTATGAAAAAGTCTATAGTGGAAGAACACTTTTGAGTGTCCTTTGGAACATGAGTTGTGGGCGCGCGCACACACACACACACACGCATAGAAAGACCGAAAACTACAGCCTTGCGTGGTTCACAGAACACTTGGAACTAGCACATACAATGTCCTCTAAAGACTGCAATTGAACAAGAAATATAAAATGCTGATTATCGTAAAATCAGCACATATTTTTTGGGGAACTGACACCTGAAACTTGAGGCCCTGAGCGTCCAAACTGACAGTCTCAAAAGGAGTCGAGATGGGAGATGTCTACACCACCCCCCCACCTCCTTTTATGCAAGACACCAACTCACGCCCCTGGTACTGAATTTGTAAATAAAAACGAGGGAGTTGGAATCCGTTCTGAGTCAAAAAGGACCCATTTGTCTAGCAGAGTTATTAACCCTGAGGCAAAGAGAGGCTGCTGAAAGCCAGCTTAGTTCACCTGGCCAAGATCAGTGGAAAGAGAGGAAGGAAAATGAGGAATGAGAGAGGGAGGAAGGGCAGCACGCGTTCAGTGGAAACAGGCTCGATAACAGATATAAGCACCGAGGGCCAGGGCAGTGCACAGACACACGTTGGCCAGCAGGGGGCTCCAGGAACCCTGAGGAGCAGAGCAGTCCCCTGGATGTTCCGCTGCTGCCTGGATTCGCTCCTTCTTCTCCGCCCCTGGCTGTGGTTTGGTGGGAGAGTTAGAGCTCCGGTCTTTGTTGCCTGGCAAGCCATCAGGCTGATCTGCAGGCGGCTCGGGGGAGGTAACATCCCTCCTTCGAAGTTCTGGAGGCGTGCTACAAGTTGGGGGAAGAGAAGTGGAGGGAATTTGAAACCAAAACAAAACAAAACATGCATTTGATTTACTTTTAAATCAAATGGTTAATGGTTATGCATAAAACACATCATGCAGTACCAAAGAAACAGAACAGCTTAAGGACTGTAATAACCAGTGTGCATCGTTCTGTCGCACACTCTCCGGGAAACAGGGTTTTCGGGGGGGAAAGGAGCCGTTCTCATGGTCCATGGGACGTGGTGGTGGAGGAGGAGGAGGAGGCGAGAACTGCGGAGGAACGTCATCCTCGTTCGACAGTTCTTTCCACGAATCCTGAACACAAGCGTGCATAAAAGTGATAAAAAAATTCATGCAGCAACCATTTCGATCCCCCCCCCCCGTATGGACTTGTATAGACCATGCCACTCAAATATCAGGAACATTTTACTAGACTTGAAGTCCTGAACCTGTGCTAACTTGTCTACACACGTTAGTGCTTACATTAAGGCTGAATGTAGGACAAAATATCCGTTATATAGCAACGGTAAGGCCTAATAACACATTGGGAGATATCTGTGGGCCACAACAACAACAAAAACAAAACAAAAGAGAGACACACATTTGCTCTGACGTAGTACTGTCTACTGACTAATTTCAGTCTCAAGATGTCAGTCTTTGTCACACCATGTGACGTTCATGTTGAGATACCCAGTCTTGTGCCACTTATTTTGTAGATGGAATGGGCTCACCTGCAAAGATGTGTCACCCATAATGCACTTGGCCCCTTCGATGACGGCGAGGTAGGAGAAGCGTAGTTGGTCAGGAGTCTGAATGAGGCCCATACGATAGCGCCGCATCTCCAGCAAAATGTCTCGTATACGTACCGACGATGGGTTCTTGCGAAGAGACATCTAGCAAAAATAAAAAATAACAATGTACTTCATCATCGTGAGTTGGGGGTTTAAAGAATAACCGATTTGAATTGTATCTTAAAAAAAATAATAATAATTTGCTTCACACCCAAACTATGAAACTCCCTCCCTCCTTGAATTCACAATTCTAACCCACTATCAATCTTTCAATCCCACCTCTATATCTTTTCACTCTAGCCAACCCTTAATTAACTGTTTAAAAACCTGTTATATTTTTAACTGATATTCTGTTCTTTTTGTTATATTATCTTGTTTTTCCTTAACTTAGTTTGAACTGATGTTGCTCTTTGTCTGTTCTCCCTCTTTCTGTTTCATTGTCTGTTGCCATGTTTACAATCTATCTTGTGAAGAGGCTTTGGGTGTCAGAAAAAAGCTATGCAAATAAACTGAATTATTAAAATTATTATTCTCTTGTGGTTATCAAAATAATATCACATTTGCAATACCCCACTGTGTACTGACCAGTAAGAGGCAGGTGTCAGCCAAACAGAATGTTCCGGAGCGCCCAATACCAGCACTGCAGTGCACCACGACTGGCCCCACGTCGGAGTTCAGACAGCCTGACTCCCGCACCTTGAACAGGAAGTTAAGGAAGGAGGCAGGAGACTCTGGTACTCCAAAATCAGGCCAGGTGGTGTAGTGAAAATGAAGAATCTCTCTAGTTTCCTGAGTCTGTGAAAGTAAAACAATTTACTATAATTGAATCCGCCCAAAATCTTCATCTTCAATTTATTATAAGAAGATAAATCAAGAAGAAATAATATTACCGATAGATTTTCCAGCTCCAGCTGACGAACAGTGTAATAGGACTTTATGTCTTCTGAAACAAGTGTGAGCTTGAAATTTGTGTCCTCAAAAATGGCTTCTCTTTCCTCTCTAGCAGGCCAGTATTGAGCACATTTTATCTGTAATAATTGCGTTTCAAAAGCACAATTGGGTTGCTTTTAGTTTATTTTATTCTAAGTGGGTGTCACTCTGGTCCAACATTGTATTCCAACTTTGAACAACAAATCACCGCAACAGAAATTCAGAAAATTCGCTCAAGGAGAATGAAAGTGGTCTATGCTTACCGATCCTTTCTCAATGATGCGGTTTAGCATCACTACCCCACGTGTCTTCTGCTCCCACACCATCTCCCAGAAGTGTCCACATGTGTTTGGCAAGGGTCCCTAAAAGGAGGATGTAAGGAAGTCATATCTTTTTGAGTTTGTTTAGGTGGCAGTAGTGTGGGTAAGGGGCTACTATGATGCCGAATGGAAAATAATAGAAAGGGCCGTTTATCTTCACATACAGCAATGAAGAAAAAGGTCTGGCTACATGTTAGTAGAATAATTTACCTGAGTAAGAATATAGCTTCTTTGTGCCTCTTCTATGGATATCAGGCTTGCATTTATGTAGTCATTCGCACCCAACTGCAAACAAATTCTGCTATGGTCAACTGTAAATGAAAATAAAGCACAACTTGTGAAACTGAATCCCCAGATACATCATGCAATTGTCTAGACTTGAGGCCCCCAGTTCAGCACAGAAGCATTCTAAACACAAGAGTTAAGTTTATTTATTAATGTGTATCTCTAATTTTAAACTAACTACTCAGGAAAACATTTGCACTCAAAAAAATACAACACGTGACCTGCTGGTTTCATATGGTTACAGTTCTCTATTTGCATATTTACTTGGAAAAGAGGAAACTAAGCAGTTTGGTTAAAGATATAGGTGCTCTCACATTTGAACGCCAAGAAAGAATACAATGGTATTTTAATAGGAAACAGAACTTGAAAAAGGGCTAGATGTTTCAAGACTACAACCCTTTGCCTAAGTATTTGAAACCCATGGAAACTCTATAGGCCTTCAATGTTATTCTACCATAAAACACACTAGGCCAATTTAATCGTGACTATTAACACTACTCCTACATTGGGTTTGGCCTTACACTGTAAGTGTCAATCGTTGTCCTACTGTTCTTAGGTAACATTAGTTTTATGGTGACTTATTCAACCTACAAAACCATATAAAATTATGGAAAGTTCAGTGTTTTTATAAAAAAATTTGGTCAAAGAGACTGCCAAACTATAATAATACCCCCTTAACACCCACCCAAATAAAAACTTTATTACAAAATGCAATATTGCTGTTGTTGTTTCATCTAATCGTCCTAGGCACAGCATAGTCTAGCACCAAGGACTGGTGCTGGTCCCCGGCTCGTAGCTTAAAAAACTCTAGCAATTATGTCAATCTACAAATTGAATAGAACTGAAATAATATGAAAAGCACATGAAACTTACATGGGCTAACATCTCGGTAACGATTCCGAGTTTTGTTTTCAGGTAATCTGGCAAGTTTGCAAGGCAGCTCACTTGACTGCTGACGAATGTCCTGCATGAGCAAATAACATTAGGCCATTTCAACTGAGAAAATTCCACTGCTTCCCAAATAAAAACATCTGTCTATCATTATAACATGTAAAACTCCAAAACTTATTAGGACAGTAGATTTATTCTGAAAAAATAATTAAAATACAAATGCTTGATGCAATGAAACAATACGATGGAGGCATGAGGAGAAGGAACAAGACATCAGACAGATAGGTCGATGATGTTGGAATGGAACTAACGTTAAGTTAGCTTTGTTCCCTTCACTAACCTTAAAATGTGATGGTAATAACGTTGGCATGGTCTTGTTATAAAGTCTGAATAGGCATATATATATATATATATATATATATATATATATATATATATATGCGACATTCTAAATAGTTCTATCTATGGCTAAGTAAAGGTGTCCCACCTTGATTTGCCGAAACGTAGAAAACCTAACGTAGCTAGTTTACCTGGTAAATGGCGTTCCAACTCTCGAGTTCATCGATCTCCCGAAACTCGGCTTCCATTGCCGTGTTACAGGCACTCCAATGGTCAATTACAACTAAAGGTTTACCAATTTGACACACACTGTGCCCAACAATAGAGACAACTTTGTGCTACTACACTATTCTATATTTCACAGTACAGCGGCTAACTAGCAAGCGCTACATAACGTTAGATTAGTGTGTTGCCTTTCGGCCTGGTCTACCGGAAACACGCCGTAAGCACCTCCCTCTCATAATCGCGACTGTCCTTGGCCTGGCTTATGTGTCTCGCAGAAAAAGTCACCTCACAAATTGTGAAGAAAAAGACAGCTACAAAAAAACACCACTAAACGTAAGGAACATGACTCGTAACGGCTACTTTAATACGTAGTGTTATCACTTCCCGAATTATATTCACCATTCACTCCTGGTTGAAGGAATAGTGTACACACGTGGGAAGTTAGTACTTTTTTGTACAGAAACGCACCCTTTCTTGACGCAGTTGAGGGGCGCGCACGTTTAGTGACGTAGAACGATGTTTTTGTTAAGCGACGATCTTCCAGCATTGACTGTTGCTACCTAGGCTTTTAAAGCCTTTAATTAACAATGTACTAATATTCCTTTACGTGCATGTCATCCGGATAAATTGCCATTTAAATGGTCACACTGAAGCCCAGTCAAAAGCTTTTCAGAAAACCCTGAGGCCTTGCGGATGTCACCATGATGGACTAGCTAGCTGACCGTTAACAGTAACCACAAGCAGTGACGTTGTGACAGCAAAACACTTGGACGCGCTTTGCACAGGATTTTAATCAAGCTAGATAGCTTGGTAAACTGGTGGTATGTATCGAAGATTCTATGGCGTGATGCATTTAAGTAATATGTACATCTATAGATCGAAGTTAGTAGCTAGTAGCTGCCATACCATATAAATGCAATTGTAAGATATTTCAGTTCCGTAGCTTAAAATTGGTTTGAAATGGTGGTGCATAAAATATTAAGATAGTAAGAAGTCCAAAGATTGAAATTGTACTGATGGCAGCAGAGTTGCACAGAAAAAAAATGGCATGTGAGATGATGACCACATTATGCATCAGCCTAACATGTTGTTTGTTGACATACTGCTACAGTGTACCAAGATCCTTAATATCGTCATACAAGCTACATCATGGCTCCCAAAGACATCATGACAAATTCCCATGCCAAGTCCATCCTCAATGCTATGAATGCCCTCCGCAAGAGCAACACCCTCTGTGACATCACTCTGAGGGTAGAGGACACTGACTTCCCTGCTCACCGTATTGTTCTGGCTGCCTGCAGTGACTACTTCTGTGCCATGTTTACCAGTGAGGTAACTCAAATCCAAACTGTACGCAAAAGACAAAGATATGTATATATGTACTTTATTTTACAAAACAATGTTATTCCATGCGTTCGGAAGTTGACAAACATCAGAGCGGAAATCCTTTGTCAACATCATGTAACTCATACATGGTCTTCTGAAAGAAAACCCCCAAAAGTGTATTGTTCTAAAGTCAACATTTATTTTGTGCTTTTTTCTGATATTATACGTTTGACAGTAATAGTTTAAAAGTTGGAAAAGACTCCTGCATTCTGTGTTTGCTTGTAGTATATCACTCGTAAATAAATATATTGACTAAAACATTGGACTATGGATACAAAAAAGGTACAATTTTATCTGCAAGCAAAGACAGTGTGCGGGGGTCTTTTTCTTCTTTTGGACTCACATTCTCTTCTAAGCAGTTGTCACCAAGACATCAATCAGGTATGTCTTTAATTTGCATGGCTCTAGTTAGTTCAGCAACAAAAACTAGAGCTCCTTGGTTCATCTCGCATCAACATCTCGTTTAAATCCCGTCAATTGGCGTAGCTTATCTCTCTCCCTCTTAATGTGTTGCTTTCCCTTGGAATCCCCAGGTGAGCATAATCTTTTATGAACAATGTCGATTATTATCAGCTGCTTCACACCTGAAAAACAAACACTATAAAAACCGGCCACTCTACTTGCAAACAGTGTATACACAGATTGCAATACATTTTCAGGTCATGACACCTGACAGGATTTTACTGTTCTGCTTGTGTAGCTGTCTGAGAAGGGGAAATCCTATGTGGACATCCAGGGACTCACAGCCACCACCATGGAGATCCTACTGGACTTTGTGTACACAGAGACAGTTCTGGTCACTGTAGAAAATGTGCAGGAGCTTCTTCCCGCTGCTTGTTTGCTGCAGCTCAAAGGTAAACAGAGCTGCTTGGTTACACATGCAAATTAGGAGATAACTGCTGTCACTGGTATGGGAAGGGCTGTTGAATACAAACCTGACATAGCTTTGTCATCTTCTTTTCTACATGGGTTAATAGATAATGGATGATAAAGATATTGGCCTGATGCATTGTAGTTCTATGTCTTATGTTTGAAGATCTGATTAGGTTATTTGGTTTATAATAGTAATTATAATAATAGATTGCATTTGATAGAGTACTTTTCTAGATACCCAAAGTGCTTTACACTGTAGAGGGGGGACTCAGAGTTTGGTTGCCATGGTCGTTTTGTCGTAAATGTGTACATGTATCTTTCGTTTTCTTCAGGAGTAAAACGAGCCTGCTGTGACTTTCTGGACAGTCAGCTTGATCCCACAAACTGTCTTGGCATTCGGGACTTTGCAGAGACACACAACTGCCTTGATTTGATGGCAGCTGCTGAGCTCTTTTCCCAGAAGCACTTTTCAGAGGTAGTTCAGCACGAGGAGTTCATGCTGCTCTGCCAGTCGGAAGTTGAAAAACTCGTCAAATGTGATGAAATACAGGTAGGTCAAATATGGCTTGTTAGTTTACTCTGAAGCAGTACTAAACGAATCTTAGAAGAGTTTCACATCAATAGTATTTTTGTCTCATCCGAATTCAGGGGCTAACAACCTCTGTTGTAATTACAAACTAGCTTGGTTAAAATAGAAACGCAACTGGAAAATAAACCATGCTTTTTTATGTATCAATAAAATTAGAATCCTGTCCTTAATGTTGCGTTATTGTCAATTTACAGATGATGTAGGCTAGGAAATAAAATGCTAACGACAAAATGTTCTTCCTTTACAAAAAAAAGCTAAGCTGGTTAAATCGCTTAAATGTATATCACTTAATATCTTGTTGATTGAATATTATACAGATTATTGCCCACTATGACCAAAAACACAGGCAATCTACTCTGAGTCAAGAAAATTGTTCCATCTGCTACACAAAAGCATATCAAATTCCTTTTATTTATTTTTTTGTCTAGTCACACTTTCCTTTCACTTAAAACAAACAACATTTCATTAAACTTAGACTTAGATATAATTTAATAAGTGTACTGTAGTGTACTTTGTTGTGTGATAGACACACAAGTGTGTCTGCTGCTTTCTTCCCTCCCTAATATAAATCACCCATACCAAGGAAATGGATTGTTTTAAAACTTCAGTGAATTATATCAAATACAAAAGAAATCTAATTTATTAGGTGTCAGTATTAGCAACTTAAGTGAAGTTGCATTTTGACAATGTACTGCACAATCATTGCATGCATTGTCTGGAATGCAGGAATGGCACATCATTTTGAAGATCTTATGGAAATTACAGTGTTCACAAGTTTCAGATTGTGTTCTCTATGTTTTTCCAGACTTAAATTAGGAGAGAAAGATGCAAGTACAGACCTGCCATTGTCTCAATTAGTGGGGTGGTGGTGGTGGTGGTGGTGGTGGTGGGTGGGGGGGGGGCTCCTAGTCTCTTCTCTGAAATTGGCTGACACTAAAATTACAAAGACAAAGTCATGTTTTAAGTCTGCCTTTGTGCTGCGGAAATTCCTGTCTTTAACCACATGCCTAGCTGAGTGAAAAGATGGTTATAATCATGTGATGATTTATAGATCACCAATGCAGTCAAAAGGATCTTGCCTGTCATGTTTGTATAGAAAATAATCCAGAGCATAAAAACACAGCCTAGACATACCAGTTCTTCTGAGTACTACTGTCTTTCTCAGATAACGAATCTTCCCAAAAAAGCTCCTTTGAGAGCTCATTGTAACGTTTGTTATACCTTTTTAAAATAAATAGTTTTACACATGGATTGACACCAGTCCTGGAAGGCAGTTGCTTTTTGTACGCTTACAATGCAGTAATTAATGAAGAAATAACATTTCATTGACATGATTTCTAGTACGCACATGATGCGTATGTAAGTGATCTCTCTTAAGTCCTTCAATATAGTTAGTCAACGACACATTTAGTCTACACAATATTTATTTTACTGGATATAGTACATATTACACTCATCTTATTTTGAAGATAGTTTGTGTGAATTTTAACTACATTTTCCATGGGATGCACTATGTTCCTTGTAGGTGGATTCTGAAGAGCCTGTATTTGAAGCCGTGCTTAACTGGGTCAAACACAACAGGAAAGAGCGAGAGCCTTATTTACCAGAAATGCTGGAGTTCGTGAGAATGCCATTGCTGACCCCACGCTACATAACTGATGTAATTGATGCTGAGGTGAGGCAAGGAGACCACACACAGCCCTTGTACAGCATTTTGCCTGATTGTCACAAAACATTCCATCCCTCATGATATGTAGTTAAAATAATATATCAGTCTTTGGGGCAGCGGATTAACTTTGGAGGTATATCTCCTTGGTGGTTGATAATTATAAAGAAAGTATATGTTTTGACATGTTCCACAGCCACTTGTTCGAAGCAGCCTTCCTTGCCGAGATCTCGTGGACGAAGCCAAGAAATTCCATCTTAGACCAGAATTGAGGAGCGAAATGCAGGGCCCACGCACACAAGCTAGATTAGGTACATCTCATTTTTTTCAAATTCATTGCACTTTCTGCTCTCTTTTTGTTTGTAAAATAATTTTTTGGGGTCAATTTTAGTTTATTTATTAGAAATGTGCCCGTTTTGCTATTTTTTCTAGGTGCTAAAGAGGTCCTATTAGTTATAGGTGGATTTGGCAGTCAGCAATCCCCAATAGATATAGTGGAGAAATATGATCCTAAAACTCAAGAATGGAGTTTCCTACCAGTAAGTAAAATACTCTACACAAAAACTATGAGACTTATTTGATTTGAACAAATTTTAATTGACCCCACACGTTTTTACAGAACATTGCACGGAAGAGGCGTTACGTTGCCACAGTGTCCCTAAACGACCGCGTCTATGTGATCGGAGGCTACGACGGTCGATCGAGGCTAAGCTCGGTGGAGTGTCTGGATTACACAGCCGACGAGGACGGTGTCTGGTACACCGTCGCCACCATGAATGTGCGCCGCGGCCTAGCCGGGGCCACAACACTCGGAGGTAGAGGACCTTCTCTGATTGACAGCTTGCAGCGCGACAGGTGCAAACAGCATTGCACTGAGGAAGGCCCTGAGATGTCTAGGTTCACCGTTTACAAACCCTTTAAATGAATATGTGAATGATGAAAGGAATATTACTTTTTTCCTGTGAATTTTACATCTACAGATATGATCTATGTCGCTGGAGGATTTGATGGTAGCCGACGTCACACTAGCATGGAGCGATATGACCCAAACATTGACCAGTGGAGTATGCTTGGTGACATGCAGACGGCAAGGGAAGGAGCTGGACTGGTGGTAGCCAGCGGACTCATATACTGTCTAGGTAGCAAAGTCATGCTTTTCAACATCTTCGTTGATCGAATGTTACTGGCCCAAAGACATTTGGCAAGCTTTTCCTTTTTGTGTTGTATACTTCTCTACAGGTGGATATGATGGGTTAAATATTCTCAATTCAGTGGAGCGTTATGATCCACACACGGGTCATTGGACTAATGTGACACCCATGGCTACCAAACGCTCAGGTGAGACTTTCAGCAAAATAAAAGAGACAATCTTGAGATAATAACAAGGATATTTATATGTATTTTTATATCTTCAGATGGCCAAGTGGTCATTCCCACAGCAAAACTAAAACAATTTGGAGAGTGTGCATTTTCTAGGGCAGCACCAAAACTATGGAACTCTCTCCCTCCTCTAATTCGCAATTCCAACTCTCTATAAATCTTTCAGAACCACCTTAAAATCTTTTCTTTTCACCCTACCCTAGTCTGATTAACTCTGTTTGGGATTCGGTCTTATCCTTCTATTGCTACGTTGTGCTGTTATACTTATAGTTAGAACTGTTGTTGCTCTCTGTCCGTTCTCCCTGTATCTGTTTTAATTGCTTATTTTTGCTGTTATCTATGTAGATGTTGTGAAGCGTCTTTGGATGTCAGAAAAGCGCTATATAAATCAAATTAATTATTATTATTATGTTAGTGGTAGCTGGCAGTACATTTTGTCAGTTTGTACAAATTTGTATAAACGGTTCTCCTTTCTGCTGCAGGTGCTGGTGTTGCTTTGCTCAATGATCACATCTATGTAGTGGGCGGCTTTGATGGAACAGCACATCTCGACTCAGTGGAGGTTTACAACATCAGAACTGATTATTGGACCACTGTCGCCAGTATGAGCACTCCCAGGTGTTATGTGGGAGCAACTGTGCTCCGCGGGCGACTGTACGCCATAGCTGGGTAAGTGTGACAAATTCAACTTTATTTTTATTCCTATCTAGGCAACACACAACCTTTTTTTTTACTAACCTCAATGCTAATATAATACAATTTCAGAAAGATGTTATAATTGAAAGAAATGTATTATTATACTTTAACAGTATAATCTCATTGTGTAGTTAATGCTATGTTATGTTATTTAAAGATTCTTGTATTCTCCTTATTTACTTTTCTCTAGATATGACGGGAACTCTCTTCTAAGCAGCATTGAGTGTTATGACCCAGTGATTGATTCCTGGGAGGTAGTCACCTCCATGGCAACCCAGCGGTGTGATGCAGGGGTGTGTGTCCTTCGAGAGAAGTGATCCTATCGTGATTAACGACCCAAGAGACTTGAAAAGTGGAACCAGGCAGCTAAGGGCCTTAAGAGTGAAGCCTAGAGAGGAGGTCGGTGCTCAGGCCAGTGTGAAATAAGTCCTTGTATGAAAACTCTTGATGGCAGGTTGTATTGGACTTTCTCACCTGGAACGGAATACCGGCTGGGACTGCACAACGGATCGTCTTTGTGTAAGACTCCTTGTCGTGGAACTAGCCTACAAGGAAGCCACGACCACTTGCATGGCGCTTGTTTGGTGGTACTTGTTGCTGTTGCTACCTGTGACCTTGTAAATTGAAATTGTCATCAAAGTGCAATATGTCTTCTGTTGGAACAATTCACATAACAACGGAGCAGAAATAGAGACTCCAGTTGCTGCTATATGCCTTATGCCCTTGTGGCCTACAGCTAAAAGAACATCCATGTTGCCTCCCATTTTGATTGATTGTGGCGGTTGTTATCATGCCATAAAGTCATAAATTATCATCTCGCATTTGCAACATAATTTGTTGGTCAGCAAGTTTGTAAATCTGTAAAACATGCTTCTAGAAACCAATAATGTTTCTTGACCAAGAAAAATTATGTGAGAATAATTTTGTTCTAGGAAAAATAAAAGGCAGGAATTGTAAACTATGCAGCTTTTGTTCTTGCCTTTTAACTGTAAAGATACAACTAGCATATAATTACACCTATGGGTGCATGCATTTGTAGTTGTACTGAATCTGGCATGCAAACACTTTTTTCTAGGTGTTCAGGGTCAAAGTCCAGATGTTTTTGTTTCTTAAGAAGTGAATAAACAATCAACAATTATGTGTGTGGGCTGACACATACATATCTTGCATATAGCTCAGACTAAATCATCACTTACAATTTGGTACAACCTAAATCCTAACAATACTTCAAATTATTTGTATAAATATAATTATTTGTCAAGCGTGTCAGTGTGGTCATTTTAAAACAATTGTGCTGATGTTGTGCAGCCCTTAACCTTTCAACCAACATTTCATCTTTACAGTGTTCCTATTGCCTTGTATTAAGGAAAGGTATGCTTCCCTCTCTAGGTCATTAAAAATTAAACCAGAAATTAGACCTGATAGGCATTTTAGCTATACCTATCACTTAAACTGCAATAACTGCTCTCAAACATCAAATGTATGTGTTCGGTAGCTGTAAACACTTTCTCAAGGCCTACTTTTTCATATGATCCGATGTTTGTTTTAGTGTAAGCATGTAAATTGTTCATTGTGTCTGGCAGAGGCTCAATACTTTAGTGCGCACGGTTGTGTGTGGTCTGCAAGGGTATAAATCCAACCTTCGAACGTTACAAGCACATTTGACTTTGCTGTGTTGGCGGAGACACGTTGCTCGTCGGAGTTGACACAACTGAGGCAGTAAACACATTTTAAGGGAGTCGGGCATTCTCTAGCCTACTTTTCAAATCCCAAGACTTCTACAAATTCCTGAAACAATGGTGAGTGATTAAACGTTTTATTTAAAATGTTTGTAATATATTTTATGTGATAAGATTTTTAAATATAAATTGTGTTTAATAACTATCTTCAATAGACTATAGCCTAACATTTTGAAAAATCGAATTATCAAATGGTATACAATTTTTTTTTCCCGGATGAGTGAGTTTGCACGTACAAAGTAACCAAGTTCCTAAAGTTTCCCTTTTCATTAAGAGAAGTGTGATGTGTACCCAATCAACTGTAGTTTGTGTAAGTGCTTTTCACACTGTTTTAAAAGCTACATTGAAAATAGAACATCATTACTTCGTCTGTTTTGGGGGTTGGTTTTCCCCTCGCTTTTATTTATATGGACTATCTATGCTTCATGTGTTTAAATAAACTGCAAGGCAGGAATTTTAGGAATCTAGAGCCCACGGGTTAGGGGTTGACCAGGTGGACTATATTCCGGCTGGCCAATGCAGCTGGTTTGGCTGTCAACATTCCTGCATCACTTTCTTGAACTCTAACCTTTGTCAAGTAGCAAATTCTATTTTTATGCATGTCTCTAATCAATGTAAATGGGGATGCACTGGTAAATCTGTTGTTTTCCAATGCTGAAATGCACTCTCAAGTGATTATAGTGCAGCTAATGCTGATAATTTTGTATTAATCTTTCTCATGAATAAATCCACAAGGAGAGACTACAACTTTTTTGTATTGGTTATTATGAATTTATCGGCAAAATCCCTCAGGTTTATTGAATTCAGATGGTTTCTCTATCTTTTTAATTAACATGAGTTATGTAACTCTTTACTGATGTCAATCAAGGGCAGACTATCATCTTGAGGGAGCTCCCCTTGTCAAAACAGAGGAATAGATGTTTTGCATGATGAAACATGTCAGTTGGAGCCACTTTTGTTCCCTGACATTTCTGGACTATCCTGTTTTTTTAATGGTTTTTACAAGCACTCTTTCACCAAAGGTTACCCAACATATTTTACATACAGAACATTTGGGAATGTTATTTGAATACATGCGAGTACATGTCAAATTGATTATTTATTTGAAGGTTGTTATTAATACATTTAAGCAAGTCAGCGAAAGCACAAGTCAACATTCCCCCAAGGTGCCAATCAAGTTTGACCACATACTAATCAAGAACATTTTATTTGTCCCACAGAGGGAGTGCATTTCTGTCCACGTGGGCCAGGCGGGCGTTCAGATTGGCAATGCCTGTTGGGAGCTCTTCTGTCTGGAACACAGTATTGGGCCTGATGGAGTGCTTCAGGATGTGCCGTCACTGCCAAATGCCCGTCAGGATCCATTCAATACATTTTTCCACACTGGGAGCTCTGGTCACCATGTTCCTAGGGCTTTATTTGTGGACCTGGAGCCAACAGTGATTGGTAAACAGCCCTCCTTTTATTATTTGTTTTTACTTCCTCTTTTCTATCACTTTTACATTCCTTTATCATCTCACTTGCATACAGTGTTAATGTTTCCCATTTGTGTAGATAGTACAGTACTGCAGGTTGACATTTGCATGTTTGGAGTTGCGCTGAGGGAAATGCGGTATTTCAGTGAGCGATACATTTAGCCGGCAAGGATGGATCCTTTAGACTTTAATATTGTGAGAGTCACTGTAGATAACTTGGCTTGTTTTTGTTTGCTATAAAGGGTACATGGTTTGTCGTGGTTAAAACCAGATTCCTTCTCTGGTCATTGACATATTTTGTTGGATAAATGAATGTCTACAAATATAAAAAATATTTTTTTTCACACAGATGAAGTGAGGGTTGGCAGGTACAAGCACCTCTTCCACCCCGAGCAGCTTATCTCTGGCAAAGAAGATGCCGCCAATAACTACGCTCGTGGACATTACACTGTGGGAAAGGAGATGATCGACCGAGTTATGGAGCGTGTCCGTAAAATGGCAAGTACTACCTTTGTTTCTATCCCAGAATCATTTTATATTCTAGCTAAATGCCTTATTTACATTGTTTTCATTTATGTGTCTTTCTATCTTTTACTATTCCTTAGGCTGACCAGTGCACAGGGCTTCAAGGATTCCTCATCTTCCATAGCTTTGGAGGAGGCACTGGCTCTGGTTTCACCTCCCTGCTGATGGAGCGTCTTTCTGTTGACTACGGCAAAAAGTCCAAGCTGGAGTTTGCTATCTACCCTGCCCCCCAGGTGTCCACCGCTGTGGTTGAACCTTACAACTCCATACTTACCACCCACACAACACTGGGTTATTCTGACGTCTCCTTCATGATGGACAATGAAGCCATCTATGATATATGTCGTCGTAACATGGGCATTGAACGTCCCTCCTACACTAATCTCAATAGATTGGTTGGTCAGGTTGTGTCTTCCATAACTGCCTCCCTACGCTTTGATGGCGCTCTCAATGTTGATTTGACAGAGTTTCAGACCAACCTGGTTCCATATCCCCGCATTCATTTTCCTTTGGTCACCTACTCACCTATAATCTCTGCTGAGAAAGCTTACCATGAGCAACTGTCAGTGGCTGAAATCACCAGCGATTGCTTTGAGCCACTAAATCAGATGGTTAAGTGTGATCCCAGACGTGGCAAATACATGGCGTGCTGTATGATGTACCGTGGCGACGTCGTCCCTAAGGATGTGAATGCTGCTGTTATGAATATAAAGATGAGACGGTCGGTCCAATTTGTGGACTGGTGCCCTACTGGTTTTAAGGTAGGAGTTAAGATGTAAATGTTCCATGTTGTGATTTGGCAATGCAAAAAATACAATGTAAAAGCTATACTAATAATAATAAGTGTTTGATACAGTAGTAATAGCAATAAAAAGTATACATAATTTTATAGATAACCTGGCAGATCTCCTCCTTTGTTAAATTCTCTTTGGTTTCGTCTCAACAGGTAGGCATCAATTACCAGCCACCAACTGAAGTACCTGGAGGGGACCTAGCCAAAGTCCAGAGGGCTGTTTGCATGTTGGCTAACACTACAGCCATTGCTGAGGCTTGGGCCCGTTTAGACCACAAGTTTGACCTTATGTATGCCAAACGTGCCTTTGTCCACTGGTATGTGGGTGAAGGTATGGAGGAAGGGGAATTTACTGAGGCAAGAGAGGACCTAGCTGCTTTAGAAAAAGATTATGAGGAGATAGGAACAGAAAGTAATGAAGAAGAAGAGGGGGGTGACGAGTATTGAGGCTCATGCCTGTGGCTTACTCACTGTGCAGTATTGATTTATAAGGGAGCCATATCTAATTACCATTGTCTTATTATGTATAAAAAAATGCTACTATTTCATATATCTGCCTCTATGCTGATAAACACACACACACACAAATCATTTTCTAAACCAAATTTTCAAGAAAATATATTTAGTTTTGCAACTGCATTTTTGAGTTTTTGAATAAAGCTGTTTTTGAATTTTAAAAAAGTGTCGAGGTGGTTTAGTAACAATTTAATAACACTTCTCTTATTAACACATAAAACAGCAGCCTCATATTCCAGTTTGATAGGTTGGCTCTAAAAACTGGGGAACATTGAAATAGATACAAATTACAGATTAAAAGATGAATACGAAATTATATGCAAGGGTGTAGAGTGAGATGTTTTCAGAGCGAAAATAGCGAGAGCTTGTATAATATGATTTGATATTAAAACACAATAATGATAGAGGCTATTTAAAGAGCGAGATCCGGTGGTGGTGAAGGTGTCACCTGAAAAATATCCATCCGCACAAGTAAACACAAGCCACTCAAGCAAAGGGCTGTATAATACGGATGAGAACAAAATCCATTCAGGAACATTTTTCCTAAAAATAGTATTCCAAATGTATATGATTAAAAGTTGTCTTTCCAAATTCAAACAAGATGACGTGGAATTTAGTACCAGCACGTAGGGTCCTCAAGTTAGGTAATTTTTTTGAAAACTCAAATTTGCATAAATTGACGAATTATTCACCATATTTTCACATAATGTAGCCCTAATTATAAAATCACGTTACCTAACAATCTTAGATCAGAACATAAAATCAGGACACAACCAAGGGAAATTACAATAAACAGAGGAAATCTTGCCCTCTGTCTTTAGAAATATGTCAAAAGTAGTGTAACAAACCTAACATTCTCTGATATCATCATAGTTTCTATTTATATACAAATCCAAATCCAGTATATATATATATATATAGAGAGAGAGAGAGAGAGAGAGAGAGAGAGAGAGAGAGAGAGAGAGAGAGAGAGAGATACAGAGATAGATAGATATA